>JAYMSP010003013.1:0-21541 GCA_036897095.1 Plantago elongata
CTACACTCATACTTTCATATCAAGCAAGTATTCTCTCAAGCATTCATACTACAATTCTCCAAGCTCACAGTTGCTACTATACAGCTCGAAGAATTACTAGTAGTTCTAAGTGTCCTAAACCCTAATAAGAGTTTGATTATCTGTGAAAGAGTTGAACACTCAAACACCATTTTTGAAGTTCATTCTCCAAACAGATATCAACACTCGGGTCAGAAAGGAGAAACCTACCATATACTGAACAAGTATGTTAAGTAGTATAATTTCTTCAAGCTCTATGTTATAATAACTAATAAGTTATTTAAGAGTAGCCTGACAACAATCATAACCAACACCATCAAGGCGTGGAGTACATGAAGTACTTGGTTTGGGAAATCAAGGAAAAGATCCAAGGTTATCTTGAGTAGATGAAGTACTTGGCTTTAGAAGCTAGGGAACAACTCAGGGGGAACATTTGGTTGGGAACCATTTGTTTGTAGGGATCTTAGAATAGGATACATTGTAAGGAGAATTCAATTATCTGTTCTAGTGAATTCTAGGTCTCAGAAAGGCCGAAGTGGATTAGTTTAAAGTTTACGCCACCTCCAGATACCACTATAAGTTGTTGTGTTATTTACTTATTGTATTTTTCCAACATAGCATTCACACGCATTATTACTGCATAGCACATTCACGTTTATCTATCGCATAAAGTCTTCCGCTCTCTGAATCTAAGTATCAGAACCCCCAAGGTTTCTGAGAAAGACTGTTCATCGACGAAAGTTTGAAAAGACTATTCACCCCCTCCCCCTCTCTAGTCTTTTTCTTTGTCGTTATCTAGACCAACACGTGGTATAAGAGCGGGAGGTTTACTAGCCTTCTGCACTGAACCTCAATCCCCCATATAGGTAGAGTTTTTGTCTCTTTACGATGACGTTTTTAATTGTGTGTTAAGTGTGCATGTATGTCTCTGAGTGATGCTCCGGTTCTTAAACCTGAGAATTATGAGAAATGGAAAAACAACATGATGTTGCATCTTGAAGCTATCATCGATGAGATGATTTATGTCATAAAGGAAGGGCCAATCAGAATTAGACAATTCAAGAACGTGATTGAAGTGTCTGATGGTCGCAGAAACACTGACGCTGAAGGTAGTGACCGTTCCACTAGCGATAGTGGTCGTGTTGGCTACTGGACAAGTTGAGTACGAAGACAAACCTCGTGAACTCTGGACATTGGAAGATGCCAAGAGACACAGGTTGGATGGTCAAGCTCGTAATATCATCAGTCGATCGACACCTGAGCACATACAGTGCAAACTGTGGTGTGCAACAACGGCGAAAGTTTCCTGGCAACTGATAGAAAATATATGTGCCGGAACTGAGAAAACCAAGGAAATCAAGTTCGAAGTATTGAAGCTGAAATTTCAAAATTTCAAACAGGGTCCCTCTGAAACTTTGGAAGAACTTGATTTTCGGTTTACTACTCTCATGAGTGATCTGGCTGCACTTGGAGAAAGTGACATATATTCAAATTTTGAGAAGGTGAAAACCATTATCAGAAGCTTGAACCAATATCGAAAGCATATGCAATATTTCTATTTCATTTAAGGAATGCCCCAAATCACTCCAGTGGAACTCTTTTCACATTTGACCACTGTAAACTATGAGACAACCCAACGTGGTTTGGCTGCAGCTAAAAAGTTGCAGAGTGTTGCTCTAGTTACCCAAGGTACTTCTAGAAAGAAGGATACCAAGACAGTGTTTGAAGAAAATGCTCTTGCAGTGAGACATATGAAGAAATATGTCACTCAAGATATTAAAAAGAGAAAAGCAAAAGAGAAACTGAAAAAGCAACTCGGCCCAAACTATCATCAGTTTAAGAACATTCAGATGAACAACTCTCTGAACTACTCTGCTTAGAAAGTCGTTAGTACTGAAGTCGCTGAAGTTGAGAATGATATCTGCTTCTATTGTCAGAAACCTGGTCACTTCAAACGTGATTGTCCTGCTTTTAACAAGCTTAAGACGGGTGACAAGAAGGAGAGAAGAACATTCAAAAGAACTCAGAGGGCATTGCTTACTGAAGAGAGAAAGAAGATCCAAATTCAACTCGATGCTCTGAATATTGAGACAGATTCAGAAAGTGAAAATTTAGAAGGCTCAAGATTACCATCACCAGAATTGTGCGGGATAACTCATGATGTTATCGACTTTAGCCTGAAGAAGAACGACTTGTACGGAGTTGCTGAGATAGCAGGTCCGAACATCTCCAACATTGAAGAATGTCTTATGGCTGATGAGGTAACAAACACATCACAATTATTGCACTATGAAAGTGATGATGGTGGCATTGAAGATTTGGAATTGGTAAGAGTGAACTTGATCGATATGAGATAGAACTTTTGGTTATCGGATCAAAAACCAAATTTCTGGAAGAAAGTAAAGAAACTCTTGAAAAAGAGAATTCTGACTTGACCAAGGTATTTGAGATTAAAGATGTTGAAATAGCCTCCCTAAAATCTCAAATATTGGAGAATGAAAATTCTCATGAACTAGCCTTGAATGAGCTAAATGAGAAGCTGAAGAAACTTCTTCTGAAAATGAAGAACTCAGAAAGAAAGAAGTATGTTTTAAATCATTTGTCAAATCTAGTGACACTCTCACGGAGGTTCAATCATACATGACAGATTCGTCTGAGAAAGGAGGGCTTGGACATGAAGCTCAATCAAGTAATTCTACTCCTCTGAAAAAGAGTGATGGAAAGTTGATCTTTGTAAAAAGTCAACATAAAGGTTCCAAAGAAGTCTATAGCATTGGTCAGAAAGCTAAGATTCGTAACAAAGGGAAAGCCATTGAGACTAAACATTTGAAGGAACAACAAGTTCCAATGAAAATTGTGGAAAAGGTTTTTGAAAAGAAACATGATCCATTGACTTTTGATCATCCACAATGTTGTATCACTAGGAAGGGAAGCATCGCCGGACTGGGTGTATTTCCTACTGTTCCATTCTATGGATATATGAAGGACGCATAAACTAGTTAGGCTGCTGAAAGTCGTGTTCAGAAAGCCAGTGGTGCTCGAAAAGATATTGGCTATCCCATCATCGGAAAGGTCTTAATGCAACAATACAAGGAAAGACAAGAGCGATGGTGGAAAGCCAGGATTGCTTATAGCAATTATCAGAAGTGGAAGCAATCCCAAGCCACTGAAAGTCTAAATGTCAGGGCTAGAAGAAACTTGGTAAGAAAGAGTAAGCTTGCTTAAAAGCAATCTCAGAAAACTGACAAGTCTCTGAAGCCACCACAAGGAACACCAAGGAACACTCCAAGAAGGAAGATTGATTTGAGATTCGATGATTCAAAGATTCCTACTTATGTTCCAACTAGACAAAAACCTACTCCTAAGAAATTTATCTAGAAATGAATTCCTACAGGAAGAGTGTTAAGTCTAACTGGTTCTGTTTCTGAAGCAAGAACCTAACTTCTGTTTCCTGTTTTGTGCAGAACGCTTCATGGACTAAGGCTCAATGGATATTTGATAGTGGATGCAGAAAACACATGACAGGAGACAAAGCAAACTTGGTCGATTACAAGGCTTGTGATATTGGACCTAACATCGGGTTTGTTGGAGGAGTTAAATCCTTCTATAGGATTTGACAATGTAAAATTGGGGTCCCTTACGATCTCTGACGTATTACATGTTAAAGGTTTGAAATATAATCTTCTAAGCATGAGCCAGTTTGCAGATAGGGGATATTTGGTGAAAATCAAATCGAAATTCTGCAAACAGTCTTGGTTGCTAGGCAGAAAGGACTATATGTCACTGATTTGACATCTGCCACAACTGAAGAATGTCTCAGGGAGAACCAATAAGTCTACTCTGCTTAATCCTAAGAATGCTCACAAGTGGCTTAATTTTGAGGTTCATATAAGGATTGAGGCTAAGAATAAACCAATGGAGTTTACTTGTCCTTATCCAGAGCCATATGCTATACACAAGACCAGAAAGCTGGATGGTACTCTCAACAAGCAGAACAAACTAGGTGTTCAAGCCCATGAGTCATTTTACATGACAAATGATCAATATCTGGATGACATTGCATACTGTGAAGAAATTATAAGTACTTTGAGTTATCTATGCTGGAGATCAATCATGCTTGGGTATGGGGAAAGTATTTGTGGATCATGAACTTCATTAATTCTAAAAAAGACTATATGAAAAATCATGAAGATCCTGACAAAGCTTACAAAGAAATTTCTGATAGCCAGAAAGGCAGAGCTCTCTGTCAGAAGGCTACTTTATGAATATGCTGAAGACTGTAGGAGGGTTGATCCCCATTGATCCAGAAGATGCCGTAGAAGATGAAGATACCGAAGAACTTAAGGTTTCTGAGCCTAAGTTATTTTTTTTTGAAGACTTGAAGACTATTTCTTTAGGATGTTTACTTGGAGCTTGGACTCTCCTATTGTCCTATTTAACTTAGTAGTTTTGTAATTCTGCTGACTGTATTTCTTTGTAATACATCTTGTAAAAGTTATCTTATGGTATGTAATGTTCTTTCTGTAGATCATACTCTCAGAAATCATGTATAAGAAGATAACTTGTCAGCAAAGATCACTTCTTGTGATTTGGTAGATGTTAATTTCTGCACTTAATTTATCTGATTGAATATCATTTGAAATGATTAAGTGGTGGATTGTTTTCACTTCCATTATTGTAATAGGACTTTGAGATAGTCATGGTTGACTGATCCAAAAGGGGGAAATTTGTTAGGAATATCTAATAGTAATTTTTGATCAATCACCATATGACTTAATAGTAATTACGCCACCTGCAGATACCACTATAAGTTGTTGTGTTATTTACTTATTGTATTTACATTCCAGCATATTATTCACACACATGATTAGTGCAAAGCACATTCACTTTATCGATTGCATAAAGTCTTCCGCTCTCTTAATCTAAGTATCAGAAACCCCCAAGGTTTCTGAGAAAGACTGTTTATCGACGAAAGTTTGAAAAGACTATGCACCCCCTCCCCCTCTAGTCTTTTCCTTTGTCGTTATCTAGACCATCAAGTGGTATGAGTGGGAGGTTTACTAGCCTTTTGCACTGAACCTCAATCCCCCAGATAGGTAGAGTTTTTGTCGCTTTACAAGGACGTTTTTAATTGTGCGTTAAGTGTACAAGTATGTCTCTGAGTGATGCTCCACTTCTTAAACTTGAGAATTATGAGAAATGGAAAAATAACATGATGTTGCATCTTGAAACTATCAGTGATGAGATCCATTATCTGGACCAACATTTAGGTCCTATTTTGTCTGACGGCATTAATGATTTAGCTGATTCTTTTGAATTTTTTTTGTTTAGATTATGTTACGCGGGACAAGAACTTGCAAGCTCATAAACTAGCCAATCGCGCGGTCCATAGGTGCCTCGAACAATTTGTGTTGATTCTTTGATGATATGGCAGATATTTATGTAGTTCTCATAAAACAAAAATCAAATTATAAGTTATTTAATATAACTCAAACAAAATCAATTTATTAAAATTAAGCAAGCTTTAACAATTAAATTTTAAATTTTAGTTCAAACAGATCAATTAACACTAACACAAATTCTAATTCAACTAAAATAAATTCTTTATAAAAAAACAATGATGTTACATACATAACTTCATATACATGTTCCATTATTTATAATTATGTTCCACAACAATACGCATAACGTGGCTCACGTTCTAGTATTGTTAAGGACTTGGTTGCAACTACTTTTTAAAAATATCATTTTTTTCCCAATAAAAACACCAACCGTATGAAAAATAAGTTGAAACGATATGCTATTTACTTTTAAAAATATCATATTTGTATATTACTCTTTTTATCAGTCATCATATGACTTATCTTAGTACAAAACGATGACTTGTACTCTTGGTTCACTGTAAAAAAGGAAATTATTTAGTATGTTAGTCAAGTAAATCTTGTAATAGGATTGTTACGTTAGATCTTTGAATGTAATTTTTGTTTAGAAGAAGACCATGAAATAGCAATGGATTCTAATCAAAGATTGAATACTGAAGATTGCACAAGGTTTATGAAGACTAAGGTATTAGTCTCATCTGATAAGCTATGATCAAATACCACAATCTATTGTGTATACATATCACGAAATTAGTATCTGAACATATGATTTCATCGAGTACAGGAGCATGCGAGCTCTCAGAAAGTCTAATGTGTCCGTTGAGACTAAAGGAGAAGAAATAGTACGATGCATTTATTACACGGGCAGAAATATATGTTGAATGTAGAGTCTCTCTGAAAAATGACAAAGGGACTTTTGAGTACTAATTTCAAGATATGAACGGATTCAATTTGAAGTATGTCTAACGGATACTATTCAAACGACTCTCAAATTCATCTATAAATATCACCACTTAGAAGCTGAGAAATACACACATGAACTACGCTCATAATCTAACTTTCAAAGTAAGTATTCTCTCAATCATTACTACTCTCCTCAAGCTTTCTATTGTGACCAAAGCTCGAGAAAATCACAAGTAGTTCTAACTATTCTGAACATTTAACAAGAGAGTGTTATTCGTGAGAGAGTTGAACTCTGAGATACCTTTCTGAAGCTCATTATCCAGAACGGGTATCAACTACTTGGGCCAGTAAAAGAACAACATACCATACATTGAATAATTGTATTAAGTAGACTTGTTTCTTCTAAGCTCTCTAAAAACATATATAACTGAAAAGTTACGAGAGAAGCTTTCCTGAAAAACAACATTATAACCAACACCATCAAGGCGTGGAGTACAGGAAGTACTTGATTTGAAAAATCAAAGAATATATAGCTCCAAGGTTATCTTGAGTACATGAAGTACTTGGCTCGTGGAGCTTGGAAAAAACTTAGGGGGTACATTTGGCTGGTAACCATTTGTTTAAGGATCTTATAATAAGATTATTGTAAGGAGAACTCAATTATATGTTCTAGTGAATTTCAGGTTTCAGAAAGGCCGAAAATAATTAGATGGAGGATCACGCCACCTCTAGTTACCACTATACTTAATGTGTTATTTACTTACTCATATTTATCTTTCAGCATTACACGCGCGCGCGCGCGCACACACACACACACACATTTATTATTGCAAAGCACAAACTCATTTTTCTATCAATTAAGTCTTCCACTCTCTGAATTGAAGCATCATATGCCTTCAAGTATCTGAGAAATAGTGTTTATCAACAAAAGTTTGAAAAGACAATTCCCCCCCCCCCCCCTTCTAGTCTTTTACTTTGTCGTTATATGGACCAACAAGTGGTATCAGAGCAGGAGGTCCCCAAGACTTTTGCACTGAACCTCGATCTCCTGATAGGTGAAGAGTTTTTTGTCGCTTTTTGATGACATATTAATTGTGTGTTAAGTGTGCAGTTGTGTCTCTGAGTGATGCTCCGGTTCTGAAACCAGAGAACTACGAGAAATGAAAGATCAACATGATGCTACAACTGGAAGCTATAAGTGACGAGATGATCTATGTCATCAAGGAAGGTCCTATCGTAAAAAGACAACTCAAGCATGTCTTGATGTGTCTAATGGTAAGATAACCAATGACAAAGATGCAGAGTGTAGAGATACTTCCACTAGTATAGTGGCCATGCTACTGGTCGTGTTGAGTACGAAGACAAACCTCGTGAACACTGGACATCGGAAGATGCCAAGAGATACATGTTGGATGGTCAAGCTCATAACATCATCATTCAATCCACACTTGAGCATATACAGTGCAAACTGTGGGGTGCTAAAACGGCAAAAGTTGTCTGCAATTGATTGAAAAAATCTGTGCCGGAACTGAGAAAACCAAGGAAAACAAGTTCGAAGTTCTGAAATTGAAGTTCCAAAACTTCAAGCAAGGTCCCACTGAAACTCTGGAAGAACTTGATTTCAGGTTTACTACTCTCATGAATGATATGGCTGCTCTTGGAGAAAGTGAGAGATATTCGAATTCTAAGAAGGTGAAAATCATTATCAGAAGTTTGAACCAAAATTGGGAACATACCCAGTACTTCTACTTCAACTAGGGAATGCCAAAAATCACACCAGTGGCCACTGTAAACTATGAGATAACACAAAGAGGATTGGCAGCGACTAAAAAGTTGCAGAGTGTTGCTCTGGTTTCCTAGGGTACTTCTGAAAAGAAGGTTACAAGGAAGTGTCCGAAGAAAATGCTCTTGTTTTTAAACACATGAAGAAATCCATGAGCCAAGAGATTAAAAGGAGAAAAGCACAAGAGAAGCTGAAAAAGCATCTCGGCCCAAACTATCATCAGTATAAAAATATTCAGATGAACAACTCTCTGAACAACACTGCTCAGAAAGCCGTTAGTACTGAAGTAGCTGAAATGGGAAGCGAGATTTGCTTCTATTGCCAAAAACCTGGTCACTTCAAACGTGATTGTCATGCTTTCAACAAGCTTAAGACATGTGACAAAAGGGAGAAAAGAAGTTTCAAAAGGAATCAAAGGGCCTTGCTCACTGAAGAGAGAAAGAAGATTCAAATTCGACTCAATGCTTTGGATATTGAGTCATAATCTGATGATGATGATTCAGATGACTCAAAACTTCCTTCACCAAGAACTGTGAGGTATTTCACATGACGTGATTGATTTTGGTCAGAAGAAGAATGAAATGTGTGAAGTTGCTAAGATAATTGGTCCCGATATCTCCAATATTGAAATGTGTCTGATGGTCGATGAAGTAACTAACACTTCAAAATTTTTGCATTATGAAAGTGATGATGAAGGGAACAAGGATCTGGAACTTGTTAAGAGTGAATTGGATTGCTATGAAAGAGAATTTTTTGTTGTACAATCTAAAACTAAAGTTCTGGAGGAATGTAAGAAAACTCTTGGAAAAGTGGTTTCTGAATTGACCAAGGTATCTGAGGGTAGGGACACTGAAAAAGTATCATTAAAAGCTCATATATCGGGGAACGAAAATTCTCACAAACTTGCTATGAACGATCATAAGGAGGCTATGAAGAAACTTCTTTCTGAAACGAGGAACTCAAGAAGAAAGAACTTTCTTTTCAATCATATACTAAAGCTAGTGATACTCTCAGGGAAGTTCAATCATATTTGTGAGACCCTTCTAAGAAAGGCGGACTTGGACTTGATGCACAATCAAGTAACTCAACTCCTCTAAAGAGTGATGGAAGGTTGACCTTTGTTAGAAGTCAACAAAATGATACCCAACAACCTATAGCATTGGTCAGAAAGATAAGGTAGCTAACAAAGGTAAAGGAGTTGCGACTAAATTTTTGAGGGAACAACAAGTCCTGAAGAAACACGTGGATGTGGTTTCTGAAATGAAACACAATCCTCAGACTTGTGAACATCCACAATGTTACATTACTAGGAAAGGGAGAATTACAGGAGTTGGCAAGTTCTCCACTGTACCATTTTATGAAAATGAAGATGGTGCAGAAACTAGTAAGGCTACGGAAATCGTTCTCAGACAGCAAATGGTGCTCGAAATGGTATTGGATATTGTGCTATTGGGCAGGTCCTTGCCCAACAATACAATGAATGACAAGAACGATGGTGGAAAGCTAGAATTGCTTATATAAATTATCAGAAGTGGAAGCAATCCCAATCCACTAAAAATATGAATGCTAAGGCTAGACAAAACTTGGCCAGGAAATCTGAGCTTGCAGAAAAGAAAACTCAGAAAACTGATAGGTCTTTGAATGCACCGTGAGGAACACCAAGAAACACTCCAAGAAGAAAAATTGATCTCAAATCTAATGATTCTAGAATTTCTCTTTATGTTGCAAGTAGACAAAAAACCAAAAGATTCATTCATAAATGGATTCCTAATGGGAGAATGTTTAGACTTAGTGGTTCTATCTCTGAGGCAAGAACCTAACTCCTATTTCCTATTTTGTACTGAACGCTTCTTGGACTAACGATCAATGGCTATTTGACAGTGGATGCAGGAAGACATGACAGGAAATAAAGCAAATTTGGTCGACTACAAAGTATGCAATACTAGACCAAACATCAGGTTTGCTGGAGGAGAATTGAATCCTTCCACAGGATTTGAAAATGTGAAATTGGGTGCCCTTACAATTTCAGATGTTTTACATTTTAAAGGTTTGAAATATAATCTTCTTAGCATGAGCCAATTTGCGGACAAGGAATATTCTGTGAAAATCAAATCAAAGTTCTGCAAACTTATTGACAATGAGCCAAAGCAAACATTCTTGGTTGCTCGGCGGAAAGGAAGTCTATATGTCGTTGATTGGACATCTGCCACAACTGAAGAATGTCTCATGGTGAGTCAATCTGGTCACACTGAAGAACACTGGTTATGGCACGAGAGAATGAGTCACTTGAATTTCAAAACTTTGAACAAACTTGTCAAGAAAGAGTTAGTGGTTGGATTTACCTAAAACAACTTTCAGAAAAGATGGAGTCAGCCCTGTTTGTCAAATGTGGAAATAATCCAAAACCTCTTTCATGTCCAAAACCAGACATTCTAGTGTTAGACCACTGCATGTTTTACACATGGATCTTTTTAATTCATTTATAACTAGTTGTACAGGAAAAAAGTATGGTTTGGTTGTTGTAGATGACTACTCTATGTTTAGCTGAGTTGTTTTTCTTAAACAAAAAACTGTTGATAGGGTAGAGATATGAACTTGCTGAACAAGCTTGAAGTCATGAAAAATGACAAGGTATTTGCAATAAGAACAGACCATGGTACTGAATTTGTCAATTAATACATAAAAGAGTTTTGTACCTGCAAAGGTATGCAACATCAACTTTCTTCTGTAAGAACACTACAACATAATGGTGTTGCTGAAAGGAAGAATAGAACCCTTAAAGAAGCTGCAAGGAATATGCTAGTTGACACTAAAATAAGTGAAATTTATTGGGTTGAAGCTGTAAACACAACATGCTACACTTAGAATAGATGTT
Organism: Plantago elongata; assembly: GCA_036897095.1. Classification (NCBI taxonomy): domain Eukaryota; kingdom Viridiplantae; phylum Streptophyta; class Magnoliopsida; order Lamiales; family Plantaginaceae; genus Plantago; species Plantago elongata. The sequence continues at coordinate 10,961 of JAYMSP010003013.1, forward strand.
TGATAAACAAATACCATGACAAAAATCCTTATGTGCTTTTAGTTTGTGGACCCCCTAATATCAAGCATCTGAATGTTTTTGGTTGTAGATGTTTTGTTTTGAATAATGTGAAAGAATATTTGAGAACATTTAAACCAAAGGAAGATAAAGGTGTATTTTTTGGTTATTCTATGAATAGCAAGGTCTACAGAGTTTACAACAAAAGAACAAAGAAGATTGAAAAATCATTTCATGTGGTATTCTATGAAGGAAATAAGAAAGTACCGCTTGATGAAGAACTCTCAGATAGATTCAAGGAACATATGATCAATATTCTAATGAAGAACACTCAAAAAGGAAAAACTTCATCGTAGAAGTTGAGGATGAGTCTGACGAAGAAAAGCATGAAGTGCCTAGTAACAACCAGATGACTCTAAGACATGATGAAGAATTTCCTATGAGAATTCCTGAAATGAAAACTTAGAATATTCATCATAGAGATGTTTCTGAAAATGACTTCTCTAAAATTCATATTCATTATATCTCTCACATTGAATAAGTGTCGCATACTTATCGCACTTCCCATGTGCAAAATATCTCAGATACAAGTATCCAGTCAAAATCATTGTGATTCACATTCAAATCACATTGATAGTGACTCACTAGTTCAACACCTATAATGAAATGGATAAGATATCATCCTGCGAAGGATGTGATTAGTCCTATTGATCAAGGTGTTGGAACTAGGAGAACAATAGCTGAAAATGTTAATTCTCTCTTTGGTTGTTTAATCTGAAATATTGAACCTAAAACTATTGAAGATGCATCGAAGGATCAAGAGTGGATCTCTGCAATGCAAGAAGAGTTGGATCAATTTGAGAGAAACAAGGTTTGGAAACTAGTTCCATTTGTAGAAGGAATAGCTGAGATTGGAACTAAGTGGGTTTGCAGAAACAAAATGAATGGGTCTGGTGAAATAATCAGAAACAAAGCTAGGTTGGTTGCCAAGGAATTTACCCAGATTGAATGTCTAGACTTTGATGAGTCATATGCACCAGTTGTAAGATTGGATGCAATAAGACTCTTTATGTCCTTTGCAACTCATAATGACATTAAAGTTTATCAAATGGATGAGTCATAATGACATTAGAGAAAGTCTATGTTGATCAACTACCAGGTTTTGAAGTTAATTTTCTCAGAAAGTAGAATGGACTATAAGCTTTACAAAGCTCTTTATGGACTAAAACAAGCTCCAAGAGCATGGTATGACACTTTGGCCAAATACCTTCTGGAAAGTGGATTTAAGAAAGATGAAGTTGATAAGACTTTGTTTACCTTAAACCATGAAGGGAAACTACTTTTAGTTCAAGTATATGTTGATGACATTATATTTGGATATAAAGACAAGCAACATTGTGATGGCATAGCAAATCTCATGAAGAGCAAATTTGAGATGAGCATGATGGGAGAATTGAACTATTTCCTAGGATTGCAAGTCAAGCAACTCAATAATTGAATAATCATTAGTCAAACAAAGTATGCAAGATATATGCTCAACAAGTTTAATCTCAAGCCTTCTGAAAAGAATGCTAAGATACATATGAGCGTAGGAACCAAAATGACTTATGTTGAATTTGACAAGAGCGTTGAAGAACATAACTATAAGAAATTGATAGGGTCACTTCTATACCTTATTATAAGCAGACCTGATATTCAATATGCAGTTGGTGTATATGCTAAATTTCAGACAAATTAAATGCAATCACATTACAACATTGTTATGAAAATATTAAGGTATGTTAAAGGTAATGTAGATGTTGGGTTGTAGTATCCAAAAGAAAGTGGCTTGAGTTTAGCTGGCTATTCTGATGCTGACTATACTAGATCAATTCTCGGTAGGAAAAGTACTTTAGAAACTTGTCAGTTTCTGGAAACTAGACTTATCTCATGGTTTAGCAAGAAGCAAAACTCAATTGCTACTTCTACCACAGAGGCTGAATATATTGATGATGGTTGTTGTGCATCATAAATTTTGTGCATACAACAACAACTTAGAGACTATGGACTCAATGAAGAGAAAACTCCCAATTCTGTGACAACACATGTGATATTGTGATTACTTAGAATCCTAAGTTTCATGCTAGAACAAAGAACATTGATGTTAGATACCACTTCATTAGAGGCCATGTCGAGAAAGGCAATATAGAGATTCTCAAGGTTGGTACTGAAGATCAACTTGCAGATATCTTCACTAATCCCCTTCAGGAAAGCAGGTTTATAACTTTAAGACATAGTCTTGGGTTAATGGAGTTACCAAAGAACTGAATAAGTTCTAAATCTCTAAAGTGTAAGTAACTGAAGAAAATAGGAAACAGGTATCTGAAACGGGTACTCAGATATCAAAGTTGAAATTTGTGATGCAACGGGAAACCAGAAATGCTAGTTGGTATACAATCCATATTATATGAGACATAAAATTATTCACTATGGATGGACAAAAACAACTTACGATAGGTCTCTGAGACGGGAACTCAGATATATGTAAGGTCACAAAATAAAGTGTGGGGGAACATATTTTCTACCAAGTACACAATTCTGAGAGTCAAACATGTCTAGAATTTTGTGTTGTTACCATTTTTATGTTAACTAACATAAGACAAGACTTAGTGCTCAAAATGATAAGTCCAAAGACTGTATTTTCTCACACAAAAATAATGACTTGTTTTTACATCTTGCCAAAATTCATTAAGTAGGCACAATAACATTTGTTGATTGATATCATTGTTGAATAAGCAGTAAGGACCCTTGATGAATAAATATCTCAATGGCTGGGATTGAATCTCGGTAAGAAATGCATGTTGCAAAAACAATCATGGCCCACGTTGCATTTAATGCAAAGCAAAATGTGTAATCATGCCGATGCAATGTACACAGTTATGTGTACATAATTTTTGTATGTATGTTGTATATATGTATCATTTACTTGCATTACATAAAGGATTTTGACAAGAGACAACAACTTTTGTTTAATCTGAAATTTTATCCTTGCATCAAAACAACAAAAACTCTCTAAGTTTTTTTGTAAATCTCACTGCAAATCAATTGTTTTCTTCATTAGTCTTCTGAAATGATAGACTAATCTTCTCGATTCTTTGAAAAACCCTTTGAAACACTTACTCAACTACTATATAAAGAGATGGCTCCCAAGAAAAGCTCTTCCAAGAACCCAAGTATCGTTGCGACCTCTAGCTTCTACTAAAAAGCAAGAAGAAAGAGTGATGCATGTGTTAAAAAAACGCTTCCTGAGTGAGTTTAACCCAGAGGACTAGACTTCCAGCCTCAAAATGAAGTGGGGAGCTCATATGATGGAACATAACTTGACTTTTGCCATACCCTCTACTCCAGATAGGAATATCGGTCTGAGAATGCTTGAAAAACCGTGTATCAAGAAATTCCTTTTGCTGTTCCTAGTGGTCTCTCACCACTAGATGTCTTGGAGCTTTACAACGACTCCAAAGTTTACACTAAGGCGTATGATGGCATTGAAGAAACGTACATCAAGTCGAAAGTCTAGGGTACCAAAATCTACCTGGACTTCGACAAATTCTGCAAGATCTTCCGGCTGAGGAATAAAGGAAAGAATTTTAAGATTAACACCAAGGACAAGGCATTGCATGATAGTGTCCGGGTGTTATATGAAGATGTTGTGAATGATAAAGGTGGAAGATTGTCCATCTTCATTCATTCTGGGAGATATCCACACAAGACATTTATTCAATCACTGAAATGTCTGGGCATGCTTGTTGCATCGGTGCTTCGATGACATGGAGAGATGGATGATGATGATGAGCATCCACCACAACCAAGTGAATGCGCAGAAAAACCTCTTCAATTGGAGGAAGTACGCCTTCACACAATTTGTCAATCAAGTCAAGGAATTTGAGCCCAAGATAGTCAAGAACGATGCTGACACAAAGGCCAATATGCATTATGGTCTGAAGATTTTCTATCTTCTGGAGAAGCTGGATATTGTGTTCAGATAGCAGGGTGACATTCCCATCACCAATACACTATACACACTTGCTTATGAATATGCACACAAAAAAATGCCAAAGAGGAGTTAGTGCAACAAGGTGATGAAGTTTTTGAGAAAGCTCCGGTGGCCAAGAAGCCAAGGACTCAGTTAAAGAGGTCTACAAGTAAATCACTTGCAAAACTTATACTTGTAGATGCTTAACCTTGTGGAGGCGATGGTTCAGGGGATGTGGCTCATGTAATTAGCCCAATCCAGAAGGACCCTGTTTCTGTGACCAAATTGGCAAAATGCCAGAACTCTATGTGGATGATCAGAATATGATCGATGAGTTTGTTCCCAGAAATGACAATACATACTCAGACGATGATTTAGCACTGACCTAGGTGCTTAAAAGATCACGGATAGAGACAGACAGTGGAGCTTCGAGCTCATCTCCTCTGAAGAAGAGGATAAAGGTAATTGCACAAGCGCCTGAGACCCAGCAAAGTGGAGAATTCACACTCAAGCAGGTAGATGAAGGCTTGAATGATAGTGGCAGAGTGATGGGGGATTATGACATTGCATCCACACTCCAGTTGCTAGCAAACTTTATTGATGAAGATTTTCCTGCTTCGAAGCAAGTTCCTCAACTCTCTGAGAGGGATTAAACTGAGATGGACACTCAGAATGATCAAGTAGGGGAAATGTTCAAAGTACCAGAACCTTCCAACAAAGATGTGGATGCAGATCAACAAGGCCACATGGAATCTCCACAAGTCGATGAGGCCAATCTGTATGAGTTTCCTCAGGTAGTAGAGTGGTTTATATCTACCTTGTAAGCATTTCTTATATAAAGTGTTTCAAACAATGGCAAAAGCTTAGAAGAGCTGATCTCACATAAATTGCCAGAGTTATCGATGACCATGAACGAAGAGCAAGCACATTCGATCTAGAGAACTACATCCATGCAATGTTTCCCACATAGTTATATTCTCACGCAACTCTGTTGCATGAAACTTCTTACATGAAGTGGCACAGAAGCTGGTAGCAGCTTTCAAAGTTGGTGATGTCAAAACCAAGGAGCAAATGGTATTTGGTCCTGCTCTGTCCAAAAAACTCAAGGTTTATCCCCTAGAGCAAGACGAGGTTAATGGACGAATTGTCACTTTTCTTGATGTGATCAACTTGGTTTCTGAAGATGATGAAGAAATAGATGAAAATGACTTCCAAGACCCTCCTTCAGATCATCACAAGGATGGTGATGACAACAAGAAGAATGACGATAATGATGATAGTCCAGCACCAGGGACTGGTGGGATTGCTCAAGGCAATGTTGGTTCTGGAGCATAACAAACTCCAACCACTACTCAGAAGACCCCACCATCATCACCCAAGTCTCCACCACCTTCTACAAGAAACAGCAAGCCTCTATGGAACAGGCTAAGCAGGCTGCCAAACTTGACGATGAAATAGCAGTTGTTGAACTTCGAGTTGCAAAACTCAAGAAGTTTTGAAAGTTGAGACGAGACTCACTCTAGAGTGCCAGTCTCAGATTGAAGAAAAACAAGTCAGGATACTAAATTTCGAGGCCGAGAATGCCAATTAACGGGAACTCCTTTATGAGAAATTGAAGCTACGATGAGACATCGATGTCAAGACTGCAGATTTGGATGCTCTGGTGACAGACGATATTGAGCATGATATTAAGGCTGCATCAACGAAGCACTTGCCATCATCTTCACACAAAAGCAAAGGCCCAATGGTTGCCAACCAGGATAAAAATAATGAAGAAGATGATCACATTTATGTGAGTGATGAAGACCAGAACCTCATGGCTCCAGAAGAAGATGCACTTGCTACTTCACACCTAAAAAGGGAGTTTTTGGCACCAAACATCTTTTCATGTCTAGCTACCACTACCCGTGATGTTGAATACTTGGGTAGAAGTATTGTGTATGCTAAACTCAGTAAAGAATAACTTTCACAAGATGCTGAAATCCTTGCAACCGTCCCTGAAGAGATGAAGTCAGTTGCAGGATTCTTACTCAAAAGAGCAACAAGCATTGCCCTTTCACATAAGGATATGGGCATGATAAGGGATGAAGATTGCAACAATGCAAACAAAACCTTGGACGAGGCATATTGTGCTACTCAGGAGGCTGAATCTATCTTCGTCCACTTTATGAGCTAAATCAAAAGGAGGTTGAACTCCTCAAGCAGAATCAAGAGCTTAAGGAAGAACTAGAGAAGCTTGTGCAAGTCTACAACAATTTACAGAGTAACTTTGAATCTCTCTCAGAATCGTATGCGGTTTTGAGTCAGTCATTTATGACTATAGGGGAAGAGAATATTGCACCTCAGAAAGGCAAAGGTAGGAAGAGAAAACAACTACCTCCCTCCACAAGTCAAGCTCCAGAGAAGGAAACGGCTTCTGAACTCCGTGTTTCTAAAGCAAGAGTTATAACAAGGCTTAGAATCATGATAACCAGGGGATCCAAGTCCCTTGTGATATCTGAACCAAAACCTTATGAAGAAGAATAGAAGGAAGAAGGAGAATTATTTGGTCAAGAAAGATGCAAGTCTCCATTGCAAAATATTTATCATGATGATGATAATGAGACTGATTATGATAATCACCCACTTCAGAAGAGAAGGAAAGTGGGAAGCCTTCTTGAACCACCTTTTGATGTAAGACCACTAGTTGTTAAGACTCCTTCCGGAAACACCAAGTCCATACAAGGTGGATCTTCCAGCACTACTCCTAGAAACGAAGAAATGCCATTTGAGAAAGGTCTGAATACAAAAAGGTGAAGGGACATTCAGTTTGGCAAAGTTCAAGAGAAAGAACAAGAAGAAAGGTCAGTTTCTGTCCAGATTGAGTATGTCAAGACTGATGACAACCAATCAACCTATAGATACATTCATCTCCAGAATGGTTATTGGATACTTGAACTGAAGCATTTGCTATTAAACAAGAAGTTTCCAACTCCCATATATGAACAAATGATGGCATGGAGAACAGATAAGCCTACACTGCTAAATCCAGAGCATGTGAAAGCTTAGCTTGACTTTGAAGTCTCCAAGATAATTGATGCAAAGGACAAACCTCTATACTTTGAGTGTCCTTATCCTAGTCCAGATGATGTTCATAAGGTCAAGAAACTGAATGGTACCTATAACAAGAAGTACAAACTAGGTATTCAACCTTACCAGTCTTTCTATGTGACTGTTGATGAGTATCTATATGACAATATTGCATACTTGGAAAAAGTTTATAAGTATTTCGAGTTATCTGAGCTACGGGTCAACCATTCATGGGTTTGGGGAAAGTACTATTGGGCCAAACTCTTTGTTCACAAAAACAAAGATTCTGACAAGAGCTATAGAGACTTATGTGGATTAGCCAGAAAGACAAAGCTTTCGGTTAGAAGGCTTCTCTATGGACATGTTGAAGACTGCAGGAAAGTGGATAAACAAATCCTATTATCCAGAAAGGATGCTGAAGAACTTAAGGTTTCTGAGAACCTAGGTTATTTTTGAAAACTTGAAGACTAGTTTATTAGAATGTTTACTTGGAGCTTCGACTCTCCTGTAGTTCTAATTAACTTAGTAGGTTTTGTTAATTTTGCTGACTGTATTTTATTTGCTTATGTTCTGCAATTGTTTTATATGATGATCATACTCTCAGATACCTTTAATAGAAGATAACTTATCAGCAAAGATCACTTCTTGATGATCATACTCTTAGATTTGGTTGATGTTTACTTTCTGCACTTAATTATCTTATTGAATATCATTTGAAATGATTAAGTGGTGGATTGTTTTCACTTCCATGATTGTAATAGGACTTTTAAGATAGTCATGGTTGACTGAGCAAAAAGGGAGAAATTTGTTAGGAATATATATATATAGTATTTTTTTATCAATCATCATATGACTTATCATAGTACAGGTGATTAGTACTCTTTGTTCACTTGAACAGTATAAAAGAGGAAATCACTTAGTATGTTAGTCTAGTAAATCTTGTAATAGGATTGTTAGGTCTCTGAATGTAATTTTTGTTTAGAAGAAGACCATGAAGAAGGATCCTAACAATGGATTTTAACCAAAGATTGAAGACTGAAGATTACACAAGGTTTATGAAAACTAAAGGTATAGTCTCCTCTGATAAACTATGAAAAGATACCATAATGTATAGTGTATACATTGCACACAACTACTATCTGAACATATGATATCATCAAGTACATGAGCATGTGAGCTCTCAGAAAGCCGCATATGTCTGTTGAGACTAAAGGACAAAAAATGGTACGAAGCATTTATTGCACGGGCAGAAATGTATGTTGAATGTAGAGTCCTCTCTGAAAAATGAGAAAGGGACTTCTGAGTACTATTTAAAGATATGAATGGATTGAATTTGAAGTGTGTCTAACGGATACTATTTAAACAACTATCAAATTCATCTATAAATATCACCACTTAGAAGTTGAGAAATACACACACGAACTACGCTCATAATCTAACTTTCTAAAGCAAGTATTCTCTCAAGCATTACTACTCTCCTCAAGCTTTTCTGTTGCAACAAAAGCTCGAGAAAATCCAAGTAGTTCTAAGTATCTTGAACCTTTAACAAGAGATCATTATTCGTGAAAAAGTTGAACTCTCAGATACCTTAATGGAGCTTATTCTCCATAACGGGTATCAATTACTTGGATCTGTAAAAGAACAACCTACCATACATTGAATAAGTGTATTAAGTAGACTTGTTTCTTCTAAGCTCTCTGAAAACATAACTGAAAAGTTAAAAGAGAAGCTTTCATGACAAAAAAAACATTATAATCAACACCATCAAGGCGTAGAGTACACGAAGTACTTGATTTGGAAAATCAATGAATAGATCCAAGGTTATCTTGAGTACATGAAGTACTTGGCTCGTGGAGCTAGGGAACAACTCAGGGGAACATTTAGTTGGGAACCATTTGTTTAGGGATCTTAGAATAGAATTATTGTAAGGCGAATTCAATTATCTGTTATAGTGAATTTCAGGTCTCAGAAAGACCGAAGTGGATTAGTTGGAGGATTACGCCACCTCCAGATACCACTATACTTGATGTGTTATTTACTTACTCGTATTTATCTTTCAGCAGACTTAGTTTTGACTTTATAGATTCGTAACATGTTATCTTTGTTTTTTTTTTTTTTGTTTCATAAATAGTTTTGGGCTTGGATTCCGATCAGCTCTAAAATGTATTGACATTGTTTTGGAATAATAAGGCTAGTTCTATCGTTCCAAAAAAAAAAGTGAATTTCATCAACTAGATGCCTCACTTATTTTATTTAGCACGACATGTTTAATTAGGTTTGAAGTGCCATAATTTGATTGGGACGTAAAATGACGAACTCACATAACAAAGCATTAACTAAATGGAGGAAATAAAATATAACAAAAACTTGGGTAAAGTTTAAATAATTTCTTAATTTATTTTAAATTTATACAATCATTTTACACATTCATATTTAGTACTAGCATGTGTTCCTTTATTTTATATAATTATATCCCTTTTATTTATATATGAAGTAATATAATAATTGCTTATGTCAATTACATGACAAAATAAATGTTAATAATAGAAGGATAAATTGTAAGTTCGAATTAAGAGTGTATTTGCCTATAATTTGACTTTTGCACTACATTTTTATTGTTTATGAAACCTTTTCTAAGATATTATAGTTGATATGACAAAGATCTCGTTGTTATTATGAAAATTTATTAGAGGTTGTAAATGTAATTCTATAGGACTTGTAAATTGCAACCGAGTCCATTTATATTTCTTTTCCATTTAAATTTCAATTGGTCAACTCAGAATAAATTTTGATCTTTATGTAAATAATGACATTCTGGATATAAATCTGTAATTAGTCTAATTTAAGGGACAATTTATATAATTCATCTAAAGTTAAAACTTAGAAGCCATGAGACAAAAAATTTCTATAATTTGTCTTCATCAATTGTTAGAACACCTTTATTTGTCCAATCAATATTATACTTGAGAATAACAGTTGTGAAAAGTATTTAATAATACTTTCTCCGTTCAGGTTGAACGTCTCCAATTTAATTTTTTTATTAACTGTTTATAATTATAATTATAAATTATCTTTAAATTGTAAGTGTAAAATATTAAATTAAATTCTACAATAAAATTTGAAACTTGAGATCTATCATACGATTAAAAAAATGTAAGCATTAACAACTTTATGTGTTAATTATATATTACTTGGTATTAAATAACTATGATTATCTTATTTGTCATCATTGTTAGTGAAAGGCAAACCTCACGAGTCATGACAACAACAACAATAATATTTTAAATTGCAGCTGATGATCTAGCAACTTCTGTTGTTTTGCCCATCCATTATTACAATATGCATTAGTGGACGTCTGGACGATATTCATCAATTGGAAACTGATCACTCTCACCCGTGAGGAAGATATTGAGGTAAAGAGGCTGGATTTCTACTCCCGGCTAATTGGGCAAACGACCTCGGTGGTGGTGGTGGTGGGGGGGGTGGTGGTGATCCAGAGGCTG
>JAYMSP010003014.1:0-21533 GCA_036897095.1 Plantago elongata
TTATGGGTACGGTTAGTAGCTTCTTTAGAGTATTTGTATAAGCAAGACTGGTGAAACAACTACGTATATAAATCTTTAAGACGTGTAATACATATTAGTAGGCATATACTATGTTCTCCACTTACTTGACACAAAGACAAAAGAAAAGAAATCCTTGAGTCTTCAATCAATCATTCTGTGTGCTTACTTGCTTATGAATGATTCTTATACTACGCTAATATCCATTACTAATACTAAAAGAAGTATAAGTATCTTCATAATTTACTTTTAGGATCTATATATATACATGTTCTTTGGTTGTACTTCTTTAAGTCTTTACACCCAGTGTTATACCTCATCGACTTTTTCACTAGAAATAGAATTCGTACAATACATTTTTGCAAAGTTTTCTTATTAGAATATAAGTAATTCCATTAGAATATAAAGAACTACTACATATATTCTCACCTATTGTTGTCCTACGGTGCCCGAAGAACTAGTATTGGTGCAACGCGTATAAATAAAATTTGATCTCAAAACCAGAAACTTAGAATTCTGTAATGTTTTTGTTTTTAAAAGAAGCACAAGAACTTAACTAAGGAATAAAAAAAAAAAAAAAGTGGTACGTATCTAAACTAAAAGAGATAATATAAAGAAAAAACCAATATATAGATCAAGAGAAGTATACCCTTACAATAAGTATTACTTTATTAGAGCATTACAAAGAGAGCTTCTGCTACACCTTCTTTATTCCTTTACTAGGTAAGAAGATACTAGGAAAGAAAAACTTATGTTTATTCCTTAATTATACCAGTACTAAAGGATTGCCCTTATTAATACTTTACGTAGTACCTATTTGTTAACTATACATTAGTGTAAGAGGCCCTTCTAAGGACATCTTTATAGAAGTTATATTTGTATAAGATTATTATTATATATGTACTACTACCTCTTGTCGAGCTCTATTTTATCAGTTAAGCCTTATAAAAATAACTAGTATAATAGTAGTAATATAGGCTACTTTAGCAAATTACCCTAAGGTATTCTTATATTTAATAGAGAGCTATATATACATTTTTAATTACTTAAGGTATGAATAATCTCTTAATTAAGCTAATCACTCGAAGTAACGCCTAAGAAAGGCGTCTTTAAAGCCTTCATGTTAATAAAAGTATACTTGTCTAGTAAAGTAAGAGAAACTCTAAGTTATACAACATAAAATCTCTGCGGAAAAGGGTAAGTACGAGATTAAGTCTCCCTTCTTATCTATATAGAGTGTATTTAGTAAACGAGCTATATTTACACGATTATAAAGTCCTTTTCTTTCTCTAATAATTAAATCTTCCCTTAAATACTATCTTAAGTTAGAGTACCCCGTATAAAAAATAAAAGCTACAAGAGAGGTTTAGGTAACTTACTCCTGTATAAGGGTATTATTAATGGTAAGATTATAAGAAATGCTTCCTACTAAGTGATCTATAATTTAAGGGTATAAAATTGTACTCCTTCCTTTTAGTAAAGTAATTGAGCATATCTTACATAATTAGGCTACTTATTTATAGGAACAAGGCATCTCTGCATAGAATCATCTTTGAATAATCTAGTAAGGGATAGCATAATCTTAAATACAATATTTTGTTATTGAAGAATGGTTACTTTCTCCTATACTCTAGTTAAAAATACTATAAGAGAAAATACAAGTGAATTTTCCTCCAAAAGTAAAATGGTCTAGAGCATGACATAATTATTTAAGCACACATAATTATATAGATAAGTTAAGGACAAGCCCTTCAGAAATAAAATACTGTATTCATTCTAGTTTAGTTTGACCCTTTTAAAAAGCCTTTGCTAAGTAAACTCTATTAAGTGTAACGTTAAGAATTTAAGTATACTAGAAGCTTTATCTTAAGTAATTAATAAGTGTATCCTAAAGAGCATACGCCCGCCTATATTTTATAAAGGAGTATAGGGAGAGGGTAACATCAAGGATATTTTTGCCTTAATAATTATAATGCTCATTTAAAAATAAGAACTCACCTTTTGTATCACTAACAAATGAAGTATAAACCCTTTATTACAAGAGTGAAAATGGTAACCTCTTGCCCATTACTATCACATAATAATATAATTAATTATGACTTAAGTTTTAAGGAAATTTAACCCTTTCAAAATAGTTTTACATAGAAAGAGCTCACAATTTAATTTTATACTTGACGCATTTATATATGAGACTCTCCCCTAATAAAAGCTTATTTAATAATTTATGAAAAGTATACTTAAAACCATTATTTTTATAAAGGATTTGTACTTATAAAATCTAAGATACAGGAAATTACCCGAAAGTATTTACGTTCTTAAGCAAACGTTTATAATAAAGTATCTTCTCTTTATAAATATAGCAAGGATAGTTCGTAATATATTTTAGCTTATAAATAAGAGTACATAGTTTTATCTCGCATCTTTAATAACTTAATTAAGTAACCAAGAGGTTACCATTCTCATTATACCTATAACTAGGTGATTGAAGAAAGGATTAAGTATGTCTTTACATTTAATATAATGGATCACTCACGTATTAGTACACTAGAATTTATTTAGTTTATTTAGAAGGAAGTGTAGCACTCTATTATAACAAAAGAGTTCCCCTTTAGATTTGATAAATAATTAGCTTTTAATTATGCTAAAGTAGATAAACACCCTCACTACTACACCTTAATTATAGAGTAATTAAAAATGCTTTATAGTACTACTGTAATAATTATATAAAGGCTTAGTAAATGAGCATACCTTCTTACTTAGCAAAGCATGCATCATTATATAGGTTATAGTCCTTTCTTATACTATTTAAGTTATTCCTACTTTTTCTAGTACAAATAATAAAGTTATTTTCTAGAGTATTCTAAATTATACATATGTCCTCTAATATTTAAAAGAGCCTATTACACTTTACTAAAAGAGAAGTACTTTATTTGTTACTTATAAAATATATTAATCTATTTACTACAGTATATAGAGTTGTTTCAAGAGATATTACTATATTTGAGAATTCATTTTATACCTTAAGTAATAAAATAAAGTGTCTTTCTAAAGTGTACTTTGGATTATTTAAGGAATTCTATCCATGTTATTACTATAATAGATTATTTGCTCAAGTATATTAAAGTACTTACTTAAGGGAGCTTACTTTTATTCTATTAGTATACTTTTCTTAAGATACAAAATACTAGGGTTTATAAAGAGCTGCTTCTTTATTATACAGTGTACTTAGAAATACAGGTTTAGTTATTAAATGTAAGATAAATAACTTGGATAATACTTAATTAATGTAGAGGATAAGGGTACTTCACGCGCACATTTATAGGAAATAAAGCTATATTTAGTAAATAACTTGTAAAAGTAAATAAGTATGCTTTTTTATATGGTAAATGCTTGCTACTCTCACATACTAATTAAGTAAGACCTCTCGAGTTATTATGAAATACACTCCTTCTTATTAACCTTATTCTTAAACGAGTAGTAATTATTAAGTAATATCCCCTCATGAGTAAGGCAAGTTTCCCTTCACTCTCTTACTAAGCAAACTTTACCTTTTCTATTATGAATACCCTTACTTCAACCCTTATTTTAATTGAAGTATTTAAAATACTACGAGAAAACTTTGGGGATAAATACCTAACCCTAGGATATAAGGGAGCTAATCTTTTGGGTACTACTATAGGACAAAGGATACACCAGATTTTTATATTTGAGAAAACTTCAAGACTTAATTATAGTAGAAAATATCTATCACTAATAAAGTATTTCTAATAACTAATTAGTGTGCTATTATTTCTAACATTTTACTATAAAGCTTAAGTATACTCGTGAGAGAGTACACTAGACCTAGTTAAGTATTCATTCCTTTGCCCCTATTGTTAACAATAGATAGTGCTTATGTATTGCTTGTCACTTATACCTCTTGATTAAGCTTTTATATAAGGTGTCTCCATAACAAAAGATTGTACGTTAGTATATTTTAAACCGTTAGTACTATAAAGGAGAGGTTCCTAAGTACACAAAAAGTTCACTTGGAAAATACTTATAAATACTACTTGTGGAAGATAAGAGACTATCTTTGCGCTTAATAATTTTAATTTAGGCTTGAAAATGTAAATGACACTAGAGTTAATTAATAAATAGTTACGACTTAATGTATCTTAAGGAAGTTATTACTTCTTATATAAATATAGAGCGTTAAGCTTATGAATTCCCTTCTTATTAAGAGCTTTTATAGTAATTCTTATCTATATCTTAATAAATACATTACTAAAGTAATTACACCGTATTATTTTAAAAAACTTATTCTACGCGCTTCCTTTATATAATTTTATAGGGAATACCACACTAATACATCAAGATAGGCTCTCCCCCTCCCTATTTTACTAGGGGAACTTTACACTTCTCTAGTTCTATTAGCAAATATTTTATAAGAAAATTAAGAGTTCATGAGTAACACCTTTAGTTACATAGTAAAGAATATATTAAGCCTTCCTAAGGACGTAAGCTAGTAAAGGACAAGCAGACTTTATAGAGGTAGTTAAGTTATAGGTACATGCTTGGCTTAATGCTTAGAAAGAATAGTATATGAATTACTCACTCTAATATACTTATTTATGTATTACTAGAGTAAATAATTAAGCGAGAGAGAATGCTTTGTACACTTTAACAATTACATAAGTATATGCTTTAGTTCTTAAATATTACCTAGCCAATGCCTTAGATATAAGGGATTTGCCAATCTCCCTTTACCTATTGGCGGAGTTTTTTAGGAATAGGCTTGATCAAGATATTATATACAGGTCACTCTTATAGGAATCGCCTAGCTTGAGAAAGAGAGAACAGGAAGAACTGTGTATTCTTGCATTAAATAAAAAAGTTTTAATATAACCTTAGAACTTTTAATATCTTAGTAATACGTATTTATAAATACATTCTTCTAGTAAATAGATACTACCCTTAAGTGTTTAGGAAAAAGCTTGTACCTAATTATATAGTTCTCCTTAAATAATAAAAAGTACGGCTGGCTTGCCTAAAGTATGATAGAGATAATTCTCTTCTAATAGAAAGCCCTTATTACTAATTAAAAGTTAACTAGAGCAAATGAAGTACTTGCCATTTTATAAGAGAGGAGAAACCACCCCTATGTTATAGAAGGTTTTACTTAATTGCATAACTATAATATACGCTATAAAGAGGGAAAGACTCTGTTTTATATTTGAGATTTCATTTATAAATTAAAAGGAACTCACCTTAATTATTTATGTATTTTAGAGAAGGCAATACTACAATTTATTAAATAAACTAGTATATACTCGTACTGGTAAAGGGCGTCTTATTTCTTACCTTATAAATTAGACTCTATTACTAGTATAGATGATTATTACTTAAATTATCTCTTTATAAAGGAAATATAATACTTAATCTAAGTATAAAGGGTTAATCCTAAAGGCTCTCTTATACCAGAGTAGTTCATTTAATAATTTAAACATAAATATATCATTCACTGTAGTAGCGTACACTAGGTTAAACTCTATTTCCATATTCAATTACTAGGACAAGTTAAGTTAGCTCTTGAAACTCGAGAATAAGGTATTAAGCGATTTTCTTAACTCTTTTGTAAAGTATTAGGGTATAATTAATAATATTAAGCATTACTTATTACTTTACTTACGTAGTGTGATCTCCTTCTTCTAGTAAACGCTAAGTACTTGTCTTATAATAAATAGCTCCTGAGAGAAAACTTGCTTTTCATAAAATGAAATAGTGAATTAACTCTACAAGCTTCTTTTGAAGTATATACTGGTGTCTTAATTACTAGAGAAATCTATAGAGTTTAAAATAGAGTATACTAAATAAATATAAATAATTTTGTGAAGTAAACCTCTTTTATAAAAAGTATATAATAACTTACGTAACTAGTCTCTAATAAATAATTAAAGGAACATTCCTATCTCTAGTAAAGTATGGTTCTCCTAAGTGTATATAACTAGTAAATCTACCTAGAACTTTTTAAGTAATTCTAAGGTAACTTCCTTTTAAATACTCTAACATATAAGGGTATACTTTTTATAAAATACTACTGGCTAGAAAGGCGCGCCCGCTCTTAAGCAATCTCTATATGTATAATATAGCATAAAAATAAGTACTCTCATAGAAGGCAACTTTATTATTAGGTAAGAAAAAAGAGCATGTGTTATCTACCCTTTAAGATATTATTAATGGTTTACTCTTTAAATATACGTATTATAAAAGTATGCATATACCCCTTCTCTATTTATAAAAATAGTTTCAGTAGCACAATTAGGTATCGCTAAGAATACGAATCAGTTCTATTACTATAATTTAAAATTTAACGAACAAGACTAGCTAAGGTAAGAGTTTACTGCATAAAGAGAGCTAGACCATATCTTTTATGTAATACTTTCACTAAGATTATAACTATATTTATAGTAAAGTGACTGCAAACCTTTCTTAAAATGGTTAAGATTACTTTAAATAATTTCACGTAGGAGGTACTTACTTTATGTAAACTAAGGTTTGGATGGTATAGGAGAAGCAGACTTATTTTATCTCCTATAACTAGTGTATTAGACAATAATTAGACATATACTACATATTTAAGTTTACTAGACATGGGCACCTTACTTTCTTAAGCCTTTATATCAAAGTATTCATAGTGAAAGAAAGTATACTCACTCTCTTAAGCCATATTTATGAAAGCTCTTATAGTAAGACTATATATTATGAGAGTCGTATATTTAAAAATTTTAGAGCAAGAAAACATTGATTCTGTCTTTTAAATAGAATAGGTACTTAAGGGGCAAGTAGCCCACCTAAAAGCTTCTTTTTCTCATATACACATTGGGTGTAATTTAAGTAAGGTCTCTTCGACATGCTACTAGAACTAGAGGGGGCAAATATAGTTCTCTATATCTCAAAGTGTACTTAACAAGAACTTCATAAATTAGGGCTTTCTCTTACCAGTTTATAGAATGAAACTATTTTATTAATATAGAGAATATCCAAAAGCCCTATTTAATTAACCTTTTATAAAGCTAAGAATTATTTGGCATATCCCTTACACATAACTATACTCTAGAAGAGTTACTTACATAAGAGGCACTAACAAGCTAATGGTTTAATCAAGTATTTATAAAAACGTGTGCTGCCCTTCTCCCTCCTACAAGCAACCCTTCACCTAAGAAATAGGGCTGTAGAGACTCTTCTTAGAAATTACACTTATATAGTTATAGTATGTTAAGAACCTAGGTAATCTTACCCATTTTTATAAGGAGAAAGCAGTCCTTTCTATTATATTAAATATATGAAGTACATAAAATTACTCCTGTAGGGGAGCGTAGAAGTTTTTTATATCTATATCCTTAAGTATTTTATAAATAGAGGTGCTTTTACTTACGTAAGATAAATAATCATTCAAGTATACGTCCTTCTAGTAGAGTATAACATTGATAAGAATTTACCACGCTTTTTCTATATAAAATATAGTCCAAAGTCACGTACCTCAGGCTAAATAGGGCAGTGGTTATTTTATTATACTAAAAAAAGACCTCCTAATTAATTAGAAATTTTTATATGTATATTATATAATACTATCTAGGGTAGGGTACACCTCTGCTAAATGAACTCAATGAAGTTATTACAAGGAACTTTTTGGAAAGATTGTAGAGTTTCTGCCATAATGAATGTATGCAATAATATAAGGAATAATCCTACATATAAGATTGGTATGACACATCTTAAGGTTACTTGGTATGTAAGTACACTAAAATGTTTCTATTTAGTTAGTTAATAGTTTCTTTTTATAGTTGTAATCCAATATAAACGTTAGTTTGGATTAGGTATACCCGAAAGATACTTATTATAGCTTTTATTGGAGAAATAGAAAAAATATAATATTCGGGGTTAGAATTTGTATATAACATGTCTTATCAGAATGCTTAGTATAGAATTACTAAGACTCGTTCTCTCTCAGCAACCCCTTTTATTTCGTTTCATTTATTTAATATTATTTTTATTATATAAATATGGTGTGTATTTAATTGCTTAAAGAAATGCTCTAAAATCTACAAGTACAAGATAGAATTCTAACACTAACAAGGTAGTATTCATGGGTTTTGCTTCAGGATCCTTGTATAAGCACGTAACAATCTCTTTCTATATTTATAGGTTAGTACATACTAATATTAAATAAAAATATCATGTTTACCCTAGACGAACCTTCTTTTTACTTAACTTAGTAGATCCTTTATTTATAATATAGCACGGTTATCTTTACTCCTCTAACACCAATAAATAGATTTATGACTAAACTCTAGTGCACATTACTTTAAACAATCAATTCAGGATAATACAGTATATGTGGTTTATATTTAAATATAAATGTGATCTAGGAAAGAATAGTTACTATCATGTATAATAATTATAATATGGAATAGAACTTTTAAAAGCGAAAACATTTTCACATGGAGTACTTTATTATCTTAAATAAAGGACTACTTTAACTAAAACTTAGGAAGAGCTATAACTAGTATTCTAAGAATGCTGGCTAGTAATTAACAAATAATGGGGAGTGGGAGTATACTCCTTTAGTATTTAGTAAGTACTTAACTAAGGGAAAGCTGTATGAGATCCAGGTCGTACACTGTTAGGTTGTAGGTATCGACTGTCATTCCTAAGACTTGGATGATTTTCCCTTTCCTGATGGGTGCGCGTCCAAGTCAGATAGTTAACTTCCCTTGCACTCTTGCTGCAGCAAGCAATAACAAAGAAGAAGGGCAAGATGATCTATAGCTCGAGACTAGGTAGATGGTAATTGGATTAGAAGCTGAGATCAGAAATCAGAAGGAGCATGCTAAGCTAAGGTAATAAGAGGATGACTCATGTAGGGAAAGCGGGGGTACTAGGTACAACAACCTGGTATAGTTTGTAAGGCACTGCTGTCCTTGGTGGAACATGGAGGTGTCTCAAGATCTATTCTAGTATCGAACGGAGCATTCGCTACTGTCGGGTGTCACGACTACCCATGGACTTGCAAAATCAAAGTAAGTGATCTGTCTATATACGTACCTAAACCGTGGAGGCAAGCGCAAGACAAAACTAGTTGCTAAAATGCTGAGATGACTAAACAGCATATCACAAAACTAGGTGCACCCCATGTATTTACAAGAAAGTTTATTAGTTATAGAAAGAAATTTATGTATTCTTTGGGCATAACAATCATTTTTAAGCATAGATGAGTATGTTATATTCTTTTACTTCGTATAAGGGAATAATCTTACATAAGTTTATCATTGCAAAAATCTAACTTAGTTAGGTAGGCTGTAATATAAAAATTACACAAATATTATTTCATTCACATTTATTTATTAAGACAATTTAAGTAACCTGCTTATTAAATATCTTACCAGGAAAGACCCGTGATTTATGTAATACAAAGCAAGGGATAGATGTTTCGGCGTGTACCCTAAAGAGTCGTCTTTTCTTATTCTAAGTAGAATAAATTTGTGTAATAACCTATATTATCTATTCTATAACTAGTCTATAGAGGGGGTTATCTACGCTCATGAGTTATACTGAAAAGAGAACTTTTTTCCTTGTACGTTGTATTTCTTAGCTCTTCTATAGGATCTAGATTAATTATTATAAGAACTATTACAAACTTTTTCTGTATACTCTAAGAAATGAGTATTAGGAATCATAAGCGTAGTACATTTACATTAATTTTTAATTTAGTAATAAGAGTACTAGTTTAGGCCTTTGCGGGTATAAAATACTTGTTAGTCACGAAGCAAAGAATGTACACATTAAAAAGGAAAAAACAGAGAGGAATTTCTTATCATGCTTATACTATGAGCTATACAAGTTTAAATACTTTTACCATGTTACTACTCTACAGTTATGATATAAGTGATCCTACTAACTTTAGTCCTATAAATTAATTAGTTTCATAATGAAATAATAAGGGAGTATACTTTTTAACTTATTATTAGAAATACATTTTTATTCGTTTAGTTCTATGATACACAAGAAAATTTTATTAATATTATCGAATAAAAAAGAAAATAGAAAGGTGTAATGACTTAACCTTATACTTGTTGTAGTAACTTGACTTTACCCCAAGCTGTGTACTTGCTTTAGTAAAATGTGTAATAAATTACTTAAATATTATATAAAATTAGAATATGGATAAGAAATTATATAAGGGGGAGTATTCTAGCGAGTAAAGTTTAAGTAGTATAATATGAGAGTTCCTAGGTTAGCTTAGATATTTCTCTTTATAGATAGTATACTTATATATATAGGAGCTCCTTCTTCTTTTCTTTGGCAAAACTCTTTTTCAAGGATATAGTACAATGTAGACCTTCTTCCCTAGATTCTTAAGATGCTAAGTACAAACCATGTATGCATTGTTAAGTGTTCTCTGTTTTATATTGGATAAGGTTTACTTAGTAAGAGCTGTACTATTCTTATTTTCTTTTCTCGAGTCGTTTTTTTTATAGAATGATTTTACCGAATAGGATTAGAGGTTACTCTTTAACTAAGGCAAAGGGCTTGCGGATATACTTTTTATTAGGTATATGAACAAAAGAGACTTCTAGGTTCAACATAGAATGATCTTTTAAGTTGTTTGTACTACTAGAGTTCGTAAGAATTTCCTTAATAAAGCTAGCTCGTTAGGAAACATCACAATCAAGAGTCCCTATATAGCATCTTCTAGTATATAATATAGATACAAAGATAGACTACATGACTCTAAAACTTATTATTTCTTATTTATATACTAAATAGAAATTACCCCTTTAAATTTACATATTTTAAGTGTTGAGTACTGAACACTTAATAATGATTACTTTTAGAAAATCCTCCTTTAAAAATTAAACACTAGGAAACTACTATATTATAACTACTCGAGGATAATATACTTTTCTTTTTAGATACCCTATCCTATTATATGGGTATTTATATTTTATACGTCTGCTCAATCTAATCTCTACTTTTTTACCCTATAACGTATACTTAACCTTGTATTAATGCATCACACTTCGTATTTTGTGTTGTTATATTGTAATAAAATAAAGCCTTCTATAACTCCTAGCAGTTTTATCTATTTATTATCGTATGGTCTAAATCATAAACAAGGTGTGATCCCAAAGAGTATATACTTAACAAAGTGTGTGGTACTTAATAGAAAACGGGTAAACTTTAGTTGGCAGTACCTCTTCGTATTTATCGTATTTAGAAGAAATTTCAAGGGTTAACAGGGATACTAAAATCTCGACAAAATACCTTGTGCGTGCAGACCTAAAAGGAAAAAATAGAAACTAGAACTTATGTATATCTCCTAAATAGTTCTAAAAGTTAAGTATAGCGGAGTGAATAAGCCAAGATAAATGCATTATTATAAGTGCTTTCTTACTTATGTATGGAATTTATTCTATTTTGTTACATGCCCTTTGTTTCCTCTGTAAAATTTTGAAGGTGTAAGACCAACATACTTTGGGTTAGTTAACTTTTGTAATAACTTATGAAATAGATAGAAGCTCTACTAGGTGTAAGGTGTCTCTTTTGTTCTCTACGAACATATACGTAATAGAGTATACTAGGTAGAACTACAATTATTTTATTCATAAGATAACGCTTAGATGTAGAAGGCATAACTTACATAACTATGATTAAAAAGGGAGTGCTTACTAGTAAGGATACGTATTACTAGTATATAATTACTAGAAACGTAAGAAAAAGAGAGTTCACATAGTATTATCTCTTTAAACTTATATTATTAAGCTTAAAATATATTAGTGATAACTATCCTGTCTTTAGAGCTTGCCCACTAACTAGAAGGATTCTAGTAGCAAAGAAAGGGGTAATACAAATGCACCTTCTAATATTTGTCTAATTTATTAAATGTAAATGGCGGGACTTACCTTTTTCACTACAACATTTTCGTTTACTTAAAATTATCACTAAGGCTTAGGAAGAAGTATACTCCTCTATCTATTAGTATTTTAACAAATATATGTGTTCTAGTTTACTTTTAAGAAGCCCTTACCCTTAATACTGAGTGAAACTAGGTGTACCCTTACTGTTTTAATAAATAAAGAGAAATATTGTAGAGTGATAAGTGCTTCTTTAGTATACCTTATTGTACGCCTTTCTTAAGCTACAAGGTTAGTTTAAGTCTCTAAGGGAAGTACTAAAAAGGTATAAACTCGATTTTGTTACATAGAAATGCTATAGTTCTCTTTTATTCTACAGATCATTTAAACTCGTATACTTTAGATTAGAGATAAATACCTTATCATACTAAATTTTAATAGAGACTAAATGCGTAATAATATAAACTAAAAAAGGAGAGTGCATTATAAGTCGAGCAGGCTTTATTATTAATATAGTATATTATTTTATACTCTGAGGAGCTTATTTAGTAGTTATAGATTAAGAGAAATACATTCTTTATTTGTGCTATATTTTGTCGGGCGTAGAGTTGCATGCACATATTAAGTTCAAGGAGTTCCTATTATTGATGAAAAAGAAAGGAGAGATACTGTACTCTATAATATCCTCTCCTTATACAAAGTAATTCCTATTTAATACTATAAGAAAAGGTAATCTATTCTTATAACACATTTATATGGTATAATTTTCTCTAGTAACTAAGTAAGTGCCCCACATAGAGATAAGAACACGAGAAGTTTTTATCTTAGGATTTATTAACTTATATAACAAAAGACATTAGTAAGTAGCTTTTTTCTAAATACCTATCCCCCTTCCTTTTTGAAGTAAATACTAAATATAAGGTAATTCTTGCCTAGGCACTACTATGATAAAGATAAATACTTAGACTTTTAATAATACATACTTAAGTAAGCACTCACTAGTCTACTTTTATAATTTTAATATAATTAAGAGAGCTTTTTATGACTTTATAAGAGACATAATTAGGGTTCGGTAGAATCTCCTCTAACAGATTAGTCTAGTAAAGAAGGACTTTATTAAGCAAACATTCACTTAAGCCACAAGCTCTAGTTATATTCTTAATTAATCTTAGTTAGTCTAAAGTAATAAGTACTTCCTTATGAGTTTGTAGCTTTCCTTTAGTAAAAGGACTATTATATCTAATTTATTTAGGGTGTTAAGGCACTGGAGGAGATAAGTCCCTTAGTAAAAATCTAAATTCTATAGGAAAGAGAGTTACTCTAAGTACTATTGCATTTGAAACATATTTAGGCTTTGGTAAATCCCTAAGGGATACACCCTATTTTTTAGGAGTAATTTCCTACTACTTTTAATAAAGCAAGCTACTTATGTAAATACATTCTTCTAGTACACTAACTTAAATTAGAGTTAATCTTTCTTAGTAAAGGTAAAGAAGTGACAATACACTCTCCCTCTATAAGAGTAGAGTTATTTCCTCTTAAGATTACACTATAAGCGATACATATTCTATCCTAATAATTTTATAAATAAAAACAAGGGATATCTATAAATATTTATTAGTAAAGGACTACCTTAGTATACCTACACTTTATAAAATATAGGGCTTAAGCAAGCATTCGTATAACTAGAAGAGCCACCACTTAAATTTTTTTAGTATAGCATAATTTATTGCTAAGATTGCTATTACTCTATCATACTTCTATAATACTTAATAAGAAGGCTAGACTTAAGCTATTATAACAAGAAGTTACTTTACTCCTTAAGATAGCTAATATTTATCGCTAAGGCTAGAGTAATTCCCTTATTATAATATAATAGAGTACTTAGTAATCCAAGGTAGCTTGCCCCTTATCCTCTAATAAAATAAAATTAAGGCTTGAGTAAGTTAACCCTAAGATTATAAATATAAAGTCTAAATGCTCCGTGTAAGTCTTGCTCTTTAGAAGTTAAGAGGTTGCCCTTATAGCTCTCTAATTTCTAGAAATTTATATTAAGAAAGAATGTATTTTAAATTCTTAATAAGTCATAATAACCTAGTTATTTATTATTATTTATAGTGACTAGAGAGACTACTTAAAAAAGTAAGACGCTTGTCTTTTTTATAATTTATTTTCAAAGTTACTTACCTTTCATCACCTTAATTTATTATTGAAAAATTAAAAATGGAAGGCTCTTCTACGATATAATTATAATTAAATCTAGAGAATCTAAGATTACCCGTTGGCCGCCTACTAAAGTATTAGAATATATTACGCTTTATTATATAAAATAAGTATCTTTAACCTGATAGAAAGGGCGCGCCTTTAAAGCCTATTTATTATCAATATAAATATGGCCCTCTCTAAAATTAAAATAGTTGTACTAAAGATTATATAAACGATCATAGCATTAAATATAAAATAAAGTAAGAATATGTATAACTTAACTATTTCTAGGGTAATCGGGTCTCTTTTTATTAATCTATAGTTAATTATGTTTCAATGATAAGGATTACTTAGAAATATAGTGCAAGAAAATACTAGTTCTTCCTCTATATATATAAAAGTGTAACAAATGCTCATACCTTAAGACATGATAAAAGCGCTCTTATAAAATATGATTTTATAATAAGAGCTCCGTAGTTATATATTACATATAATAAGAAGGCTACATTACTTAATTCTTTTTTATTAAACTATAAATACTTAATTGATTGAATACTTTTTTCTGTTATATAATTGGAGGGATTCTTTGCCTAAAAAAATTGTAACCTATAAAATAAGACATTAAGAGAGTTCAGGGATCGGGAGAAATTATACCCTTACTCACCTTAAGATATGAAGATAGAAAATTTTCTTTAACTATTAATAGATTATTTATGGGTCCTTTACTAAGTTACTATAAGGGTATACAAGTATTCTAGTGAACTCTACCTTTGATAATTATATTTCTAAAAGGTGCTTACAAATCTGTACGGGGATAGGAGTAATATAGCACTATCCCATTATAATAAGCTATCATTTATAAAGGATAGAGAAAGAGCGCGTTATACCCTATTTCATTATAAGTATAAAGTGGAACTTACTCTCCTCAGACTCAGAGAGAAATACTGTATAAGAGGGAAGAAGAGAGCGCTACTTTTCTTGCCCCCTTTATAGAAGTTCTTTTCTATATAGTTATAAAAAAAATTAAGTCTTAAATGCTCTAGTAAAAATAACCCTAAAAAAAGGGTACTTAACAAACTCTCTAGTAGCTAGCTACTGCTTTATCTTAAAATACTCTAACGTAGTAAATAAAGGAGGGGAGTGAAGGTATTACCTCACTCTCAAGTATTTTATTTTAAAAGGTATGCATTAGTATAAACCATAGTTATCTGCTTCAGCTTATATCTTTTTAAGCAATTAATATTTACTGGGCAGGGCAAGATTATGAGTGAACCCCTATTTTTATAAATCAACAAGCTATTCTAAAAACACAGCCTTTAATAAGAGTAAGTCTCTCTATTAGTGACTCTTAGGTACTACAATTGTGTAATAATTCTATAACAAAGATAAGTACACTCTTCTTTTAAGCGTTGCATATGTTTTAGTAAAACTCCTTCTTAAGCGCACTTATTAAAGAAAGGGGCAAAGCAATACTATGAGTTCTCTATGATAGGATTATAAATTAATTAAAGAACAGATCTCTCTTCTACCAAGTATAGTTGAGGTAGCTTCTTACAATTTATCTATATTATAAAGTAGTCTCTCTTAAAATTATATCCTATATATCTTCGTATGGAATTCTATTCTAAGGGAGATTGCAAAATATAAGTCTTACTATATATATTATGTAAAAGGGAAGATCTCACTTATATTTATATTATACTACTATGCACTAGTGCTAGCTATACTCTCTATTAAATCATTATTAGAGGAATACTTCCTTAGCGATATATTTGTAACTTATACATTAGATAAGCATACTATGAAAGAAAGGAATTACCCTCCTAGCTTATAAAATTTATGTGTTATTTTTATAGGGTACAAGAGGATGTCCTTCCCATAAAGATAAGTGCTTTTCACATACCTTAATAATGAAGGCCTTTAGGTAACTAATATAATAAGGCTAAATTACACATGTCCCTTTATTACAGGGGTTCTCTGGAGAGTATTCTAAAATTATTTTAATACAAACCACATGGCATATTTTAAGGGTAAGGGCTTCTATAACTCTATCGCTATATGTTAAGGTGTAAATGTACTCTCTTCTTCTGTTTAAATAATAATTGTAATATCCAATTATCATATTGAAGAGCCCTTTCTAATTATTTATATAATATAAATAAAAGTTAGCTTAGTAATAACTCAAGAAAACTTGATCCTATAGGTAAGAGTACACCCCGCTTCTCCTAACTTAAGCGTAAATATGCAAGCTTTATAGTACGGAGTATATAGTTATATAACTATATACTTTAAAGAAGGGTAGTTTATTAACTATAAACTATTTACTAGGGCTAAATAATTCGCGCTTTCTTGGAGATAAATTAGAAATTAAGAGATATTACTAGAGTTTTATTATAGTACAACAAGTCTTCTCTAACAAGTATAGTTATAACATAGAGTGTGTACTTCCTTAATGCTTCTAAAAAAGAGTGCATTATATTAGATACTTGAAGAGAATGCCCTAGTAGAGCCTTAACATATAATATTGAAGTATGTTCTTCCTTTTTTATAATTAAGCTTATATAAATGTATCTTCCGTTAGCATAGATTTTTGGCGATAGCTTCTTAAGTATAAAGCTATATTTATAAATACTCTTTGCCCTAGATAAACTTTAATTCTAAGACTAAGAGGAGTTACTTAAAGTCCTATCTTCCTTAATCTAAAGGTGCCTTCCTCATATCTTATGTATCATTTCGTTTGCTAAGGTTTAAGTCTATACACTTATAAGTAAATATTTGGTTTAACACTGTAGCATAAATACGCTTTATAGTATAAATAAAGTATTATACACCTTTTCTAATGTTTCTTAAGGCATAAGCACTTGTATAACTTGAATCGACAAATACCTTATTCTAGAGAAGTGTCTAAACTTAGGAGACAAATATAGATACCTTCTTAAGTGTACATAATTATTAGTGGTATATAAGAGAGCCCCTAATAACTAGAGTATTTTCCCTAACACTTACTAGAGAAAAGAAGAATTTTACCTTTGTAATGCTATATAAAGTCTATTACTTTACTAAAAATTAAGTTAAAAAAGGGAGAAAGGATGAACTACTATGTTATCACGAACTCTTGAAAGGTAAAGAGCAACTCTCCCTCTATACTCGTATAATGCTTTTTTAAGAGAAAGCCCTAGTATTTATGTAACGAAAGTACTTATGTAATAATAAAACGTTGTATATCTATAAGTAAGCTCTCTAACTTTGCAAGATATGCTAAGGGGCGTCCCTTACTCTAAAAGTTCCTTGAAAATTTTTGACTTAAAGAGAATTTTATCTACCCTTTAATCTTTTGTAATAATACTTAAAGTACCTCTATTTGTAGGGAATATTTCCTTATAGAGGAGTTACCTCTCCCTTTTATTTACATTACTAGTAGAGAGTGGATTACCATTTAACCTTTCTATTAAGAGTGTATTCCTAGAAGTATTTAGCCAAGGCTTTCTTGATTGATAAAACTTGTCTGCGCGTATTTTATACTTAAATAGCTTCAAAAAGATCTATAATTATAGTACGCCCTCTTTACTAGTCACGAGTAATCTTTCCTATAAATATGGCAAGACTTGCTAATACTATAATCTAAAAGTGAAGAGTGCTATACACTAATGCATGTATACTTAAGAAACTAACTCTACATTTAGGTAAGTACCATCTTTTATAAACTCTATTTATCTTGGTAAATCCTACGAGAATGACAATATATTCTAAGTTATAATACTTTAATTAAGCAACTTAGTAATAGGTAATTATATAGTAAAGGCTTAATTATAGACTTCATGGGGAATACTCCTTCTTCTCTTTAAATTAAACTCTTTAAAAGAAAGTATTTAAAATATACGCGCTATAAACAATTAAGTACTCTTAATTTAAAAATATTATCTAATACTAGAGAGTGGCTTCCTACCTATTTAGGGCCTTTTAGAGTTTATAAGAATATATTTTTAAGAAAGAGGTACTTAAAGGGTAAAAGAATAATTTTACACTCCTCTCTCATTAAATTATATGATTAAGAATTATTGAACAAGAATACCTAGCGTATACGTAATACTTTACTAAAGTTTATGCTACAGTAATATTATAAAGGTAATAAAAAAAAGGGTACTCACTTAAATATAGATAAGTAGTCTAACCTTATAGAAAGAAATAAAGCAAACTTATATAATAGGGAAGGCTATCCATATCACTAGTATCCTTTAAGGGAGCACTTTTGTACGATAAAAAAGTATTTTTCTCTAGAACTATATTCTACAATTACTGTAAATTGCATAAAATGAAAAAGGCCTAAAATCTACTTTACATCAATACTTCTACAGTAAGAAATCACTTTAAAAACCGAAAGTAAATTTCCTTTTTAGCCAAGGATTTGTTAATAAAATATTGTAATTTAGAAGGTTTTTACTTAATCTCTTTTACTTTTAATAATATAGTAAGTAATAGAATAGGCCATGTTCTTTAAGAACTCCTGCTTTAGTGTGTACTCTTCTTGCACTTATACCTCCCTAGTAGTATATAATAGAGGGCTATGAAAAGTAACTCATGAATTTACTTAAAAGCCTTTATATTATCATATTATAATGTAAATTATAGTAAGCATGCTTTCCCTTATAAATGTAATTTATATAAATAGGCTTTATTCCTTTATGTAAGATATAGCCAAGTAAACTTTTACGTCGTAAGTACCTCTGTATCTTTATTAAATTAATATGAACTGTATATTAGCCCAAAAGTAAGCGTGCGCCCTTTCACTTATAATAGAAATGTATTTGTACCCTTAAGATATAATTAAATAGGAGTGTTCTCTTCTTTATCTAGTAAGAGAACATTATATATAACGCGGATTTATATTACGAATTAGGCGCGAGAGTAAAACCCTAATCAGTTAACTCTAAAGAAGTAACACCTAATTAATATTTTATTATAAGAAGATTTCCATTGGCCAAGTACTTCCCTTCCTTTATAGTTACTGGGGAGAGTTACTTAGTATATTGTATAACACTTGATGGGTTCGCTAGACATATATATATTAGAGTTAGTATTAATCCAGTTATAGTGTTTTAAAAGAGCTCATATTTATAATTGTAGTTATTTAGTAATGAGCCTTTCTCTTTCTACATTGAAGAGTTTAATAGTCCTTAAATAAGGTATTTATCGTAGTACCTGGAGTGCCTAGAATCAAATATTTAAAGTTTTATTTATACAAATTTATAAATAAGGGCATACTAATAAACTCTCTTTAACTTTTACTACTTATGTCTTCTTTGCTAGGAAATAAGCGATCTTTTCATGCTTATAGAGCAATATACCTTACTTTCCTAGGGCATTAAGAAAGAGCAAATAGATTCCCTTTAAGTTTGCACATACTATGTCTTTATTAATATGCTTAAGTAACCGTATAAGAACGAGTTACTTCACCACCCTTATTCTCCTTTTTTTACTTAAGGGAGGGAATACTACTACTTTTGTACTATAATTAAGTTTTGCCCTTATAATAGAATACTGTAATGTAAGAAAGACATCCCTTTATTTATACAGAGTTTTTAGAACTAAGATACATGAATTCTAAGATAATACATATCTACAAGATACTACTATAACATAACATTCTATAAGTAAGCTTTTTATTTAAACTAATTACTAAAAAAAGTATATCCCTTCAAATTTCTTTCTATAAAAATACTACTATACTAGTTATAGCTGGCTAAAATCTCACTTTTAAAGCATGTAAATTGTTATACAAGGGAGTTAATCTCTACCTATTTAATACGAGAAGAAGCTATATGTGACTATACTAAACGCTTTATAATATATCTTGCGAAAAGTAAGCTTATTCTAACGCATCTCTCTTTAATAAAAGATTACGTAAATAGAGTATAGAGCTATAAATTAAGTTGTCCAAGGTTATACACTTGTATACAAATAATTAGTTCTTCGCGCCTTTAAATAATATTATACAAAATATAGAGCATTATACAATAGTTCGATATTAAACTGTATAACTAGAAAGAGAGCATATATTATTTTTATCTAAATTTAGATAGATTACTTCGTATACTTTTGATATAAGAAAGCTCTACTTTACCCTTTCATACTATAGTGCTATAGTGACATAGATAACCTCCCTTTATCTATTGTAAAATAAAGAAATTGCTCAAATATCTTCTCTTATATAATTGTAAAACTATAGCGTGGGTATACCATTCCCCTCAACTAGTGTTAACTACAATTATAAATTATAATAATATAAGTAATTTTATCTAAAAATATACTTACGTATTTATAACTAACTAAATTAAGACACTAGGAATAAGGAACGCATACTTTTTTTATAAAGTGCGAGTAACTAGGGAGTATCTAATCTTTACCTATAAAGGGGTAACTTAAGAAAACATCCTTATTTATTATTATATTATGAAGGCTATTAAGAGGTTTGCTTTATTACTATATTTAAAAAAGAAAAGAACAACTTGAAATATCTTACTTAACTAGCTTTACTAGATAATAGAGAGAGTTACTATAGGAGAGGGTGTTATTTAATAATTAGTAAAGAAAGTGCTATTTTATATGGGAATTATATCTTTACTCTAGCAACTTAGTTATATTAATATAATATATCTTAGAGAGTTAGTACTTACCCCTTTTTTAATTGGTAATTTACAAGTTATAGAAGAGCTAGATAACCTAGACTTGCCTTACATATAAAGAAGAGGCATCCCTTTACCTATCTATAGAGAAGCGCCTGGCTTTATTAGTCTAATACTTAAATACATTAGTCTTCTCTCTTTATAACTAGTATTTTATATAATACTGGAGATTTAATAAGGGCTTAAGTAAACTATAATTAACTACTAGTAAAGGGAGTACTCTATGCTTAGTGCTAAAGAAGATGCCACAATTATTTTTGAGTCTTAATTATATTTTATAAATCTAGTTATAGGATAAAAGTAAGTAATCTCTTAATTCATAATATTAGAAGAAGTATACCTTAATAAACACTTGGCATAAGTGCCTATAGTCTTTTATTTTAGAATTTTTTATAACTTTATAGGTCAAGATACAAGAAGTAATTATTACGCAATCTTTTACTAAGGAAGAATGCACCTGTATAATTTATAACACTAGTTAAAAGATAAGGCTCACTTAAGACGTAAAGTGTAAAATCTACTAAGAATGAAAAGTCTCCTTACTATAAGAAAGACATACGTACTCAAGTAACCCTAGCAATAGAGCAAAGGTATAATACTCTACCTCTTCTTAAAAGGAAGTATAAATGAAAGCACTTTCTTAACAGCATCTTTTAAGGTAAGGTACACCTTTGCCTTAGAGTAATATAGTCTTTAATTATATAACCTATAGATGCCTATTCACTAGAGA
>JAYMSP010003015.1:0-21520 GCA_036897095.1 Plantago elongata
GCACGTTAAATTACTGTTATCATGTTGGTCTTAAAATTTTTGAAATTCTGCTGCGTGTGCTTAGAGTACTATCTGACCGAAAATACCAACGTGGAAAGGATAGCCGAACTGGCGGCGACGAGTCAGAAGATTAGTATCCGATGCTTCTACTTCCGAAGTAATTTCCTTGTTTATTTATTTTCCTTAAGTTTCTTATACTCGTTCCTTTGCAGTTGTCTGTGGTGGTCCAAGCGTGTTCTCACGTGGCCGAGGAGAGGGCCGAGATCAATTCGCAACTGTCGAAATCCGAAGCTAGCGTGAAGAACTTGGAGGGAAAGTGTCGGGAATACCGGTCCAAGTACCAAAAGGCTGTCTCGGATCTCCAGAGGTCGGATGAGAACTGCCAATCCATGGCTCGTGATTTGGCTTTGGTTCGGGCTGAGAGGGACACGCTGGAGAAGGGCATTGGGGAAATGCTCGGGTTGTTCTAGAGTTTTAAGGAGCAAATGCTCGAGAACCTCATGCACACCCGGGTAAAAGCTGTTGGGGATTTTTTGGGCTCCAAATCATGCCAGTATTTTCTGATGTGCACTACGGACGATGCTCGTGTTGCCGGTTTCGATTCTGCTATCGGGCAGCTCAAGTTGAAGGATCAACTCCCGAGCACCTTCAACCCGAAGACCTTGCACTTGAGCCCGTTCAATAATTCGGATGGCACTCGATTTACTGGCGAGACTCTCGATGATGTCGAGCTGATGAGTGACGAGTTCAGCAAGCTGGTTGCTATGGAGACTCCTAAGCTGAAGTTTAACCACAGAGGCCCTTACCTAGGGGAGTTTGTCCCCGAGGTTTTGCTCCAACATCTCTTGGCTGTTGGACGAATACTCTGAGCATAACTGTGATTGGTTGACATCCCGGGCCCGATTCGTGGACAGCCGGACCTCAATCTGGAAGAAGAGGCTTCGAAGTTCGTGGAGAAGGAGAGGTTGGCATACGAGTAGCTTACTGGCGAGGGGAGTTCCAAGGCTCCAGAATGAAGAGAAGAAATCTGAAGGCGAAGTATGCTCTGTTAAATCTGTACGATCTTCGGACCTTGAAACAATTTTATTTTACCTGCACTTTTCTTTAATTTTGAATATTATTCACTCATTTTGTTGTTATTCTTGGATAATGAAGCTTCGACTTTCTGTTTGATGCTTGCTTTGGATGATCTGAATTTGATCTTTTGTATAAATCCTGCTAATCGATGTTGGTTCGGTATGCTTATCCGAATATTCCGGATAGCTTTAGCTCTGTTTAATGTAATGTGTTCGAATTGTTTTTGCGATATACCCGGACGTCTGTGAGTTGTGTATTTCAACAAGTCATTTGTAGTTTGGAATATACCGCAACCGATGCTTGTGTATTCGGAACAAAGTATGTTCGAGATTATGCTTGAAGAAGACATTCATTGTATTGATTTGACGGAAATTCAATTACAACTGGTCGGATCCAAAAAAGGCTTCGGATGAAGCAAAATGAAGTAAAACAAGCTAAGCATAAAACTTCTACAAATTTCTCGGGTTCCATGTTCTTTTCAGCACTCTTCCTTCGAGGTCTTCCACCTTGAAACTTCCATTGCTTCGGACCCCTATAACTCTGTACGGACCTTCCCAGTTTGGTTTTAGTTTTCCAACATGATTGAGGATGTCGGCTCTCCTTAGGACCAAGTCTTCGATCTGGATATCCTTTTTGCAAAACATTCTTGTTATAGGCCTGGACAACCGAGGCTTGGTACCTTAGGATATGAGCTAGGGAAGAATCCCTCTTGTCTTCGAGGAGTTCAAGCTCGTACATCCGAGTAGCCTCATTGTCTTCGGGTTGGTACTGTTGGATTCTCTGAGTTTCCACAATAACTTCTGAAGGTATGACAGCTTGGGAACCATATACCAGGGAGAATGGAGTCTCCCGGGTGGCATTCCTCGGAGTGGTCCGATGTGCCCAAAGTACCCAATCTAAGTCCTCAAACCTAGCTTCCTTGGAACATCTTGAGTCTTTTCTCCAAGATTTTCACAATAGTTAGGTTAGTAGACTCGACTTGTTCATTTGCCTGGGGTACCCAACCGAAGTGAACCACTGCTCTATTTTCAGAGATTTGCACAATTCTTTGAGCTTGTGTTCGGAGAACTGGACTCCATTGTCCGAAATGAGAATTATAGGTAATCCGAAGTGACAGATGATGTTCTTCCAAATGAAGGTTCGAACTCAGGCTTTCGTGATGGTAGCCACTGCTTCGGCTTCTACCCATTTGGTAAAGTACTCAACTGCTACAATCAATAATTTCTTTTGTCGAGCTCCTCAGAGGAAAGGCCCCACAATGTCGATACCCCATTGATCGAATGGGCATGAGATGATTGACGGAATCATCGGATTGCTTGGCATATGCGGGATGTTGGCATAAAATTGACAGTCGCTATAGGTCCGGGCAAAGCTGGCCGAGTCCTTGTCTATGGCAGGCCAATAATATCCTTGCCTAATGACTTTTTGTGCAAGGGTTCTTCCTTCGGAATGATTGCCGCAACTACCACTATGTATTTCTTCTAGGATGGTCTTAGCCTCTTGTGGTCCGAGGCACCACAAGTGGGTTCTGTTGAAAGGATATTTTGTAAAATTCATCTTCAAGCAGGAAGTAACGAGGTGCACGACAATGTACCTTCCGGCCTCTGTTGGATCCAAGGGCAATGTCCCATTCTGAAGGTAGGTCAAGATGTCAGTCATCCAAGTTCTTTCTTCGTCCAGTTGGTACAAAGGGAGATCCTGATTGTGGAGAGAAGAAGTTCGGAGCGTTAGAAGGATGATGCTCCTTGTGTCAACTGCTCCGGATGCGGAAGCAAACTTGGCCAATGAATCAGCTTTTTCATTGTACGATCTATCGAACTTTTCATGGGATAAGTCTTCGAACTTTGATGCGACTTCTTTGAGTCTATCCAGATATAAGATCATACTCGAACTCTTGGTGATAAAAGCTCCGGAATATTGTGACTACATGAGCAGAGAGTCAGTATAAGCTCGAATCCCTTTTATCTGAAGTGCTTTTGCCATCCGAAGGCCTACCAGAAGGGCCTCATATTCGGCTTCATTACTGGCCACCCGGAAATCCAAAGTAATGGCATAATCGAGTTGTGCTCTTTCGAGACTTTAGAGGTGAATACATATGCCTCCGAGCCTTCCATTAGATGATCCGTCCACCTGTAGGATCTATGTGGGAACTTGCTTTTTTACACCAATCTCGGGTGCCTCAGTCTTCTCTGTTTCCATCCGAATGTCAGTAGGTTCGGTAGGAGCAACTTCCATTATGGTATCCGAATCTTCCACAATGAACATCCACTGGTTCCCGAAAAGGCCATTTTCATGGTCTGGCTCCTCCTCTTTAATAACTAAGGATTCATATAGGGGAGCTTCGGGCAGGATTTCCGGATCTATGAGTTTAAGACCCGTCGACTCTGGTTCTTTGTGATCTTCCCCCGGAAAGTCGACTATGAAGTCGGCTAACACTTAGGATTTCTTAGTTGACGGAGCTTGATACGAGATATCATACTCGCTGAGTTCGATCTCCCATTTGGAGAGTCTTCCGGATTGATCCGGCTTTCCCATTACTTGCTTGAGTGGCTCGTTGGTTAGGACCATAACTTGGTGAGACTTGAAATAAGGTTTGAGCCTTCGGGCGGTATGGATGAGAGCATAGGCTAGTTTCTCAATATATAAGTACTTGAGTTCGGGACCTGCAAGGGCCTTGCTTAAGTAATACACCGGCAGGTGGTCATTTCCTTGGACCAGACTAGTACGGAACTCATTGCCTCGTTTCTTACTGCCAAATACAAGTATAAGAGTTCTCCCTCGAGTGGCTTGGACAAAAGCGGGGGCAAGAGTAAGTAAGTTTTGAGGCTCTCGAAGGCTTCTTCACACTCTTTAGTCCATACAAATCCGTCCCCTTTCCTTAGGATCTTGAAGAATGGCAAATTCTTTTCTGCGGATCTCGAGCTGAATCTACTAAGAGACAAAACTCTTCCAATGAGTTGTTGCACCTCGTTGACATTCTTAGACTGAGGCAGGTCAAGGATGGCTCGGATCTTTTCCGGATTAGCACTAATCCCTCTTTCTGTGACCATGTAACCGAAGAATTTTCCTCCTTTGACTCCGAAGGTGCATTTCTCCGGATCCAAGCTTATTTCGTACTTCCTAAGGATGGAGAAATAGTTTTCCAAGTGTTCGATGTGGCTCTCTTCGATTTTGCTCTTGACCAACATATCATTTACATAAACCTCCATGGTCTTCCCGAGCTCTTCCTTAAATATTCTGTTCACAAGCCTCTGATATGTGGCTCCGGCATTTTTGAGCCCGAAAGGCATGACCTTGAAGCAATATACACCTCCAGCTGCAAAGAACGCTGTCTTCGGGACATCTTCTTCTGCCATCCGGATCTGGTATAATCCTTGGTATATGCGTCCATGAAACTCAATAGGGGGCAAACGGACGTTGAGTCTACCAGTTGATCAATCCGGGGCAAGGGGTATGGATCTTTTGGACAAAATTTGTTCAATCGGGTGAAGTCGTTGCACATTCTCCATTTGCCCGGAGATTTCTCCACTAAGACTACATTGCAAACCCAATCCGAATATCTTACTTCTTCAATATGCCCGACTTTTAACAATCTATCCACCTCGGCTGCTATGATTGCATCTTCAATCAGACCGAAGTCTTTCCTCTTCTAACGGATAAGTTTGACCGTCGGGTCCATGTCCAGACGGTGAACAGCTAGCCTCGGATCTATCCCCCTGAAATCATCGGTACTCCAAGCAAAAATATCTGAATTCTTTTAGAGGCAAGATATGAGTTTCAACTCTACTTCGAAACTCATCTCAGTTCCTATCTTAGTCTTTTTGTCCGGATCGCCTTCGATAATATGAATCTCTTTGATAGTCTCATGTGGCTCTATCGGGACGGACTTAGGGAACTTGTGGTGTGCTCGGCCCTTTAGATATGGAGAGTATCGGGTTTGTAGCCACATTTGTAAACAGGATGTAACATTTCCAAGCTTCCCGTCTATTTCCTAATTCCTCCCCGACTTCATAAGGAGTGGGGAATTTAATTTGATTGTGTAGCGGGGATGAGATAGCTCGTAACTAATTGAGGCCTGGGTCTTCCGAAGATGACGTTGTAGTTAAATGCTTTATCTACAGCAAGGAACACCACTGTTTGGGTCATTCTCCTCGGGGAGGTTCCCATTGAAACTTACAGCTTGATTGTTCCGATGAGTGTGACAACCGCATCCCCGAACCCGGATAGTGAAGTGTTTACCTTTCCGTACTCAATGTCTCACAAGTTCATTTGATCTATAGTTTTGGAGATGATATCCGAAGAGCTGTCGGTATCTACTAAAACCTTATTAACTTTGTAAATGGCAATTACCAATGCTACCACCAACGAAACATTAGGAGGTCGGGTGTCTCCACTTCCGAATGTAGGGGGGTATCTCACTATCATTAAAAGATATGGTATTTGATCCCCTTGGAGACGCTGGGTTTCTCACCAAGTCTCCGTTTCGGATATCTTCCGAACACAACCGTAACCGGTTCGAATTCCATTCAATCTCCTCCTCAATTATTCTAAGGACTAATTTTTTATGGTTCTTTCTTCTTTTAATTTTAATATGATCGATCTGTGGGAAGAGATCATCAATGGAGTACTTGACGATTCACAGTGAATTTAACTTGATTCTTCGCCAAATTTTGATTTCTAGTGATTGCTTCTGGAAAAAACTCAAAGGCGCAACAGTTGTGCAAGCTTTTAAATATCTCAACGAATTACTTTTAATTAATGCGTGAATTACCAAAGATTAAGTCACCTTAGAGCGCGCTTTGCGCTCTATATTCGCCAGAGCGCACTCGGAACACAAATGACAGCCTGTTCTTGCGAATTATGTGACCTAGGTCACACCCACCAATCGATTAACACACGGATCAGTCCCTTGTCTTTGATCCCTCAATAAACTTTATTCACATTCCAGCTCATGTTTAAGGGAGAGCTAATAGGCGCCAGATCCCAAAGGACTACTATATAAACAGCGAAATCAGAAATAAGCTCAATTTCGTACTTTCCAAATTCTAGCTTCATCATTTTGAAGATACTGTAACAATGGCGATGCTTTACTTCGTGTTGGATTTGAGAAGTTTACCACCTCCTCTTCTCCGAGATCTGAAGCAGGTACATTTTTACACACATTGCTATACGTTACTCCGATTACACGACTATTACTCACAACAGCCAATTTTATCGATCGATTGACTTTGGAATACGCTTTAAGCCAATATTCGTACTTCTAAGGAATTGTTATGCGATTTTCTTCGATTTGAACTTTACTTTTCGTGTTGTACTAGTCACTATTGCAGCTCGGGAATTATTACGCGACTTCATCTTCGACGGGCTGTAATGGTGGTTCGAAGCCACTGCCTGATCGAATAGGACTTTGCTATGTCTATCGAGACCGTATTTCCTGCGCCGATGAGGTTAATTTTGTTCGTTGTTCGTTTCAAATGGTTGATGTTACTGATTGCTCGGGGGCTAATTGTGTCTATTTCACTGTGTTTGTATAACATATGCGTTTTCGTTCGATGAGGAGTTCGACCTAGGGTTGTTTGTTACAAAATTGCAATCAGTATGTGCATTTTAGTTCTAAGTGAGTGTTGTCGATGCGATAAGCTTGTTCCAGAAGCATGTGGGGGTTTGGGGCGGGGGAGGTGTAAATATAACAGTTGAACATGAGTTATTAGGTGCAACCGTCAGGTATATATGATATCGTTCTGCCCCATTTTCACTTGCAGAGAATTGATGCATACATGAATTACTTGAGTGGATTTGAAATATCTGATATCCATTTCAGATGTAATCTGGTCTCTTTTTAATCATCACCATTTGCATTTTTGATCATTCACGATTCTGCATATATTCTCTCACCGGTGCACTAGTATGCTCGTTTATTTGTTATATACTACAAGCATTAAGATTAAACTGATTGCACATGAAGGAACGGTGACCTTATTCT
Source organism: Plantago elongata (assembly GCA_036897095.1). Taxonomy (NCBI): domain Eukaryota; kingdom Viridiplantae; phylum Streptophyta; class Magnoliopsida; order Lamiales; family Plantaginaceae; genus Plantago; species Plantago elongata. Next base: position 7,061 of record JAYMSP010003015.1, read on the forward strand.
TGTTATACACAGATAAAGATTGCATATAATCCCCAAAGAGACTTCAATTTACGTGATTTTCACCATTCCTTGAATGCCCTGCCTATGGATGCTTTCTCTCCTGAATTTAAAGATATTCGAACTCTATGTAAGTGCAGTATCTTTTTGTTCCTTCCACGTATCTTCATTGTATATCAAGGAAATGCAGCTTTATTGCCACCTAGCTATTCTCCTGGGCTAATGGTATAATGTGTATTAATTTTTTGCCATGGTTATCTTCAGACCAGAAGCTTGCAGACATTCTTGATGGGAAGTTTGTTCATGCGCAGGAATTTCACGATAAAAGTGTCACTGGAAAAGTTATTCTGATGTTTTCTTGTCTGGTTGAGTCCCTGGACTCTAGGACTGTGCAAGCTTTGATGGTTAGGCTAAATCTACCTGCTGTTCAGTTTAGTAATACCATTGATTAACATTCCAGTGTTTTTCCAGGATGCAGCTAACAGGTCTATTTTGGTGGAATTCGTTCTCATGCACCAACCATCAAACCACTTTAATGATATCACTCTGAATAACGGGAGCTTTATAGAGCAGATCCGCCCTCTAAGAAATTGCTCATTTCAAGCACACGTTCCAGGTATATGCATTTAACAGACATCAATTCACATACTTAACATGATAAGCGCCATTCTTAACTCTTGCTAGCTATTGATAACAATCTCTCTAAATAAGCAGCAATTACTCTTTCCTGAAAATGCATGTTTTTATTCAATGTCAACACCAAATGTATCCTATTCTTTTAATTCATGAACACGTATTAAAAGTTCCAAAATTGCACTTGTGCTTCGCCACTTTTTGTTTTGTGTCGTATTTAATTTTTAATAACTATTGTATCAGCTCATTTCAACGATGAAACTGAGAGTTTTTATTTATATCTCTGAGGACTATCTTTATCTTACTGCACAACATGGATTACTGTTAATTAATATCACTCTTGAGTCTTGACCAGAAAAGATTCTTGTGAGGGATATATAATGTGTGCTAAGTGTTGGCTTGTCCAATATAAAATAGCCCTTGTACCTAGAAAACTATGGGAATGACATCGCATAAGTTCGAGTTAGATAAGACCATCATATCTTATGTTCTATGAGAGACTGAAGTTGAACTAATTAGCAGATATTGTTTTCCTCATTTGAGATGTTTGTGGATTTGATTATGCAGATAAGCAATCACTGGCAGCTCTTGCAAAACAGTGGTTCCTGGAATTGAAGGATCACACAAAAGAACCAATACGAGCCCGCTTCATACTAGAGAGCAATTTGAACAGTACTGCGAACCAGATAACCTGCAACTTGTGCCCATATTACTATCCAATAATTGATAGTTTCACTTTTTGCCAGGTATTCATTTCCTCTATAGACTAAAAGTACCTTTGAATGAGCGCTCAAGCTATTCAGGTAGTCTAGTCTTATACTAATAGGCAGGTCCTGTTATCCTTTTCTTCTTTACCGTATCTTCAAGTCATTTATTACTTTGACATGTTTGTGATGATATGCATATAATCATTAAATGAGTGTAATATTATGTATGGCCTGAATCACGAAATATATTAAGTTTAACTCCATGACCGTTAGCAATTTTAGTAATCTTAGTCTAGATGATGGCTACTTGGTCTAGTGATTTACGGAAATAAGCCAGAGTCAAAATATAGGTATCACTTGAAAATTGCATCATAATGCTCCCTTTGAGACTCATTTAGGGCTTTTGGCAACAAAATTCTGTGGGGGCATAATCGGGACATTACAGGGGGAGAATGTCCCGGGCTCTTTTTTTTCCTTATTTCCCCCCTTTCTTTTGAATATATGAATCATCTATACATAAAAATAGAAGTTCTCTTGATGAGTTAAGTGAGGTTTGTGATTACTTTTATCAGGCGGCCAAGTTTTGTGGAGATTTTCACATACTTCAGATGAACTGTTAATGACCATTTGGCAATTTTAAACAGATTAGCATTAAATTTTCTAATGTTGACGTGAGATGATTTTTATTTTATTAGAATATTAAGATGATCATGCATTTCTTTAGTGTAATATCTTATTTCTTTTTTTACAATACTATGCATCGTTTAAGACCTTAAGTCAGCCGTATACCTCAGCTCTTATGCCCTTCTCCAAGCAAGATAAATGCCTGAAATTCCCTTAGTTTATAATATTGAATAAAAGTAATTATTCATAGTTTGGCACGGTATGTTTTCTTGGAGGTTTGTCTGATTTCTGTTCTTTTTGCTCTTTTAGTAGCCAAATGGAACAGAATTATTCTGATAATTTGGATTTGAAGGACCTGGGGAAACTAAATCACTTTTTGCATAATGCATTGCTTGCACTACGATGATTTTAAATATTTTGCTTAGTCATTCACTGAATGAAGAGCATCATTATACCCGATATGGTTTCTTCTTTATGCATGCTGTTCTTTACTTGTGTAAATGAAACCAACTCATTGCCAACCACAAACTTTTCTACTTCACAAGTAGACTTGCAGGTGTCATGGCATCCCATTAGACGAAAAACTTACTCATCAAGCAAAGTTGTCTTTAGTTTGCCCGCTAACCATGGAGGCGCTTAGGGATTTTGATATGGCAGATAATTCTATGAAGGTTGGTGAGCAAACAATACTATACATGCCCTCTTTCCGAGATAGTCAGAAGCTGCTGCAAGTTTCTTCAACAGTTAATTTCAATGTTATTCAAAGAACCAGCTTAAGAACACTAAGTGAAGGTACTTGGCTGTAACAATCATATTTAATTGTTGAATTCACTGTTTGCTTGATATGTAAACTGTAAAACCGAGCATCGATGTATCTACTGTGTTAGTTCTGATACCTGTCAATACTCCTTTCCTGGGAGAGCTTTAGGCTCAACTTCTTATATGATTGCTTTGATTTGACATCCTGACATCTGCTAGCATGTGTTGTCTTTCACTAAGCTAAAACTAAACCGGCTTAATTGGTAAAACTCTCCTGCTCGTGTAAGCAGCATTTTTGTTTTGCATGAAATGAAGTTGAGGAAACCTTGTTTGCTAATCCTGTCTACACATTAACAGCAACAAAGCTCGTTTTCTGCTCAGAAATGGCTGTTTGGAAAGATCAAAGCTAGGGAATAAGGCATATTACATTAAATACATCCCTGAACAAATTAGTCACTTCCTTGACTTAATTACCTGCTAATTATGTTACTGGTAGAATCCTATTTTCATGTTCTATCATTTGGTATGGACAGGTTTTATAATGGGTGCTACATATGTTGCGGTTCCAACCTTGCACAATTCAGATGGGAGTGATGGTTCTGAGCAAGACAGCCAAGGTACGTGCAAGATTTGCATAATGTTTATCCTTTCTGTCTCAGTCTCCTAGTCATGTAGATCTTATGCTTGTTCCTGTTAAAATTAAAGCATAGGATACTTCATGGACTTTAAATTGCTACTCTCACAGTTTTGTTTGTTATTATTTTCTGGCTTCAGCCTTTGAAGCAGTATGCTGTGCTCTACATGGCCTTGATCAGGGTTTGGTTTGCACCTCAAATTGTAACATTGAGACTTTAATGGAGACATCAATCCAGTGCTATTATATTCTCTTACCTTCTGACAGAGGGTTGATGCTTCTAAGAGTAATTGCTTCCTCCATCTGGACTCAGTGCAAACTCGTTTATCAATTTCTCGTGATTGTGCAATTATACTTTCTCACCTCAATAAGTTAAAGTAACTTTGCAGCGTCTTTTAGCAGCAGAGGAACTTTTGCCTATCCCAGATGTCAGAAAGGTCAATATTCCTGCAGACGAAGAGGTTGAACGAATAGTTCAGTGCCTGAAAAAGGTCATGCTGCTTCTTTGAATTGTTCCGTTTAGTTTTTTTTTTTGTAGGCTCTAACTGAAGCCATGTTAGTATATGTCTGTTAACTTTACAATTGAAAGACAAGGCACAAAAAACTCATATGCAAACTGCACAAGTAAAGTGAACCTCCAAATTTTTAGTCTGTCGAATGAAAAGATTGGTATGCCTTTTTAATACCCCCCTTAGCTAACTTGTTTAACACATAGCAGCTCTGTTCTCATTGTACCAGAATTTTCATCTTGGTCTCTAATAGACTGTAAACACTCTTCACAGATTGAATTAAGTGACTATAACCCGATGCAGCATGAAAGAGGTTTCCACCAGAAACTGAACTTGCTGGTCAAACAGAGTCTGCGATTTGGGTAACTAGCTATTAAAATATTTACGTTCTTTAAAATTTCAATCATGATGCTTTTTCGGAAACAGAGCTATTTATTTGCAAAAGTATTGGCCTCTTTCACTTGAATAGGCTGTTTCAGAATGATATTAAAAGAGCATTTGTATTAGTTTCCTTAGAACTTCCCCAAAATTTGAATTTATGCTAAAAATGTTTAAAATTCCTAAAAACGTTACAAAACTAAATCTCCTATATGTACTGTAACAATTTCTAAAGTTCCAGTTCTTTCGGCTTAACCGTCATCAACATTGATAGTACCTAAGTCCTTTTACATTCATGTCTAGATAAATTTTGTTTTCTAGCTTAGTAAATAATCAAGCATTATTAAGTAGTTTGCTATTCTAGGGCCATACTTCCTGAGACAAAGGAAGCAATCTCAGAGTCCAAGTTGAATTCATCATTAGAAGCTGCAGGATCAGAGAAGGCGGTTGACATAAACATCGCAGGAGACAATAGGCCTGGAGGCGACATTAGAATTGGGGAAAATATTGCCAAGTCAAGCAATACAGAAGAATGGGAACAAGTCATCGTCGCTGAATTTGGAGGCACACATTCCCCCACTTTTACGTCCAGGCCAAAACTGGACAAACTGCTTCTGTCCCCGTCTCATAGAAACAGGCAATTGGATGCAAAAACTTCAAGAATTCTCGAGAGGCTGGAACTTCCAAGGCAACTGAAACGAAAATCCCCTTTTCCCACTATCTCCTCCACTGTTCCTGATGCATGTACACCAGCAAAAAAGCCTCTGGTACCATATAAGCAAACTCATACTGTAGAGCAAGGCACCATGTCCAGCCAACCAATGAAGCCTAATTTCCAAAGGTCAAAAAGGAAAACAAACACATTGACGGCCTAAGCACCTGGGTCTTATGAGGTCTGTATCCTGGTTCCTTTTTCTATTTCATTTTCACATATAGCTCCACATATCTTTCCTTTTATTAGTTTGTTAATTCTTGTTATGCAACGGACTGGATTCGGATTGTTAATTTGAGTTTTTGGCAATTTCCCCCTTGTATCTTTCATAAAGAGCGGATCATGCCCTTTATTACTTTTAAAAATGATTTGCACCCATGTGTTTTTCAAAAGGTGCAACTCGCTCTCTTATTTCAAATTTCCGTTAAACGTTGATTATACGTGTTAATTTTTCTGTTAACTCTTGGCAAATTACACTTTTTTTTTAACACCTAGGATCTGTTTTCAGCAAGTAACTAAAGGGGTTAGAACATGGTTGTGAACTTCTTCACGCTCTGTTTAGCTAGTTAATAGCGCAAATTGTGATTCTAGTTCTCCCTCCAGTAATGCTTCTTTCATTAGACAATCTGCACTAAGAACCATCTTTCATATTGCACCAGTAGGAGTGAAACATATCAGCAGCAATTGCAATGCAATTGATTATTTTGTACATCCTAAGTTTAGTTCAATTTACGTGTCTCTTGTGTCTTGTCCTCACCCCAATAGTTGAGTCCCGGTAACCAATATCTTTAGGGATGGTCATGCTGTGATGCACTGTCTTGTATTTAAGTGTTCAATGATCAGTTCTAGTTCAGAAAATTTGCTAATTATGTGATCAATCAATGATTAGTTGAGGCTGTCCCATTTCTTTAGCCTGTTGAGATTGAAGTTTTACCTAAGACTAGATAGTAAATACAGTGATACACTTTTTTGTAGTCTGTGCGGGTATAAAATTAGAATCTAGTGATTTTCCTGGTGAAACTATAAATACTTTTCTAGTGTGAGACCTTGACTAACTCAAAAGCCCTGTACTCTCATTATCATAGACAAAGAAGAACCAAATGGTACACTTATATGGTCTATTTGTATAATGAGGTTAGTTGGTTGGGCAATCATTCAACTTCCCACTACTTCGCTTCACTTCTACCATGTGAATCTCCTATGGATAAAAAAACTAATAAAATCATACCCCACAATTATCCTGCTGCTGATACAAGCATGACTCAACCATGAGGTCATTTCTGAAATACCTGAAACTCACTATATACTTCCAAGAAATGGAAGAGATAAAACAAACAAAAACTTCTATCATCTGCACTTTCCTCCTTCAGTTGTGTTGGATAGTTGTACATCAAAACGCAATCAGGCAACAATATCTGTACATTACGCATTAGAAGCCTACCGAACCTTTTTTTCTCAGTTGCTCAGTTCAAAAGTTCTCTTTATGGAATTCAAATCTGGTAGATGTCTTGTGAGAAAAATCAGAGGCTAGCTGCCTTAGCTCCTTTACCGGTGGTGGTGCCCCACAGTAAAATACTCCTGCGTATGTCATCAGGTTCAAAGTAACTTCATTATATAATGACAATATATTGACTATGAATGCTTCAATTTTCTCATAATAGTCTATGAAGGCGTGTAGTATAATAACTTTTACTAGGACACTAGTTCTCGTTTGACCCAAAAAAGATCTCATTTAAAGTGAACTGAAATAAGGATTTTTCTAGTGGTCTGAAAGTTGTGAACATAATATTGAGAAACCATTGAGTGGTGAACAAAAACCCTTGAAAATACTAAGTAGTAAAATGATTTCAAAACACCTATCACTCGTTTTAGTCTAGGATTCTTGAATAATACGAAAATATGGTAGGGGAGCTTACCAACTCTTGCATTAGGATGATTGAGGGCAATCCTTTTAAAGACAGTACGCCAATTAGGCTTCGCGAAGTGAGACTTGACTCGAGTTCCAGAGACAATGTCCACTCCATTCTTGGCATGGTTGAGTGATTGAAGCATGGTAATTAATGCAGAACGAGCATCACCCTCTTCATAAACACTGGTGCAATAGTTGTGCATTTCTATTACTCCCTTGTGATCCATTCCAGCCACCTCATTCATCACTCCTTTAAACCAATCAAATGATCCTTGTTCTCGTGTGACCCAATAGAAGTACGCCCTTCCGGTCTTAAAATTGTGTCGTCCACTCCCTGTTCCTGACTTTCTTTTAGGAGTTATAGCAGCACCAGTTGTGGGCATTCTTGCTCCTTCTTCCAAATTGTTCTGTTCTTCATCCAAAGCCTTTATGTTATTCACAATGTCTTTAACAACACTGATCATTGGTGTTGCGCCAATGCCAAGACCCACTAACAGCACTACGTCATAATCCTTGTAATCTTGTGTAGGTGCTCCATACGGACCATCAATCAATACTCTGGGGAAGCTGCAAATATGTTAACATCATTTTCAATATTATCATTGGTACTATATCATCCTAACATTTCTCTCAAATATTATTTACTTCCTACATCTTGTATATTTTTGGAGCAGCAAATGAAGTCTAATAATAGATATCAACTTTTTTTTTTTCACAGTAGTCAAATCTTCTATCAGCAATTTTGCAGTGAACAATACTCGATTTGAGTAAGATGACTAGGAAATGATATTATTTTACTTTTTTACCTTTTAACTGTTGTGGTCTATGATAATCAGTATATTAGAAGGGAGTTTATATAGACAGAGTAGTTTTTGTTAACAACAGCATAGATGTGTACATTTATTGGTGTCATGATACTTCAATAAAACTTTTGCTTTGCCAATAACAACACTGCTCAGTCTATGTCATGTCCTATATTAGAGGTCTAGTTTGATTTTTTAGCATTTTTCCCTGTAATGAATAGTTTGCTCAGGTCGTAAAGCGACTTAGGAATTAAATAATCTAAATTTTCTCATATTGAGATACCGATATTTGTTTTACTTTGTTTTTATTTTTTCACTACGTTATAGAATATTCAGTGTCCTGCTTAACAAAATCCCTGTTTCATCCTGTATATTTTTATGATCTCCATTATGTGCCGTATCAAATATGCAGCTGTATGTTCTAATACCTAAATGCATATCCTAATCCTGGGTTGCAATACATTGAACAATTTCAAGCATATATGCAAATACTTACTTGGGGTTATTCTCTCCTTGTAAGCAGTCAGCTCTGAGGAGCCCACTTTTGCCTGTTGGTGGTGGCTGACAAACCTAACAAAGACCAAGTATCATATAGCTAATATTTAGCAACAATCCATATTTGAAGACTAGGACTGGATACAAAAAAGTTAAGGAAAAAAGAAAAAGTTTATTCCTCTAGGATCCTGGCAATAATTGTAGAGGTACGTTACGATTAGTTTCCTTCTCCGTTAGTACAAAATACTATAACGTTCTCTGTATTTCTTGCTATTATTGCATGCTCTTACAGACCCGGAATTGAACATGTTGTAATTACAAAAGTACAGGTGTTACTCAGTATACATGTGTCCGTGTGTATCGTATAGTAAACCATTTTACGTTATAGACTTGTAGGTAACCTGTATTCTGAAAAAAGACTACATGTCTATATCACATTGAGCAATATCATAGTGTGAAAAGATGACCCCTACCTACCGTGCACTAATCAAGTGGTGAAACATGACCCGCCAGTTTTTTAGATTCTATACATTATATTTCGTAGTTGACAAGGTTTAACACTCAAACTTTGAAAAGGTGAAAAAGACATTGACTTGTGGGGGCAAAATAAGAGTAGGAGTTTTATCAAGGGAAATTATACCTCGGAGAAAACAACTTTAAGTTGCCTGGTCCAATCTCCCAATGTTCGAATATGAACGCTAACATAATCATCCCTGGGAGCCGAGGTGATCGAAAATGGGTGCCTGAAACAAGTGGACCACTAAATGTTGTTAGTGAATGATTAAGGACAATCATTCATTTTAATGCGATGTTTTTTGTCATAGTATTAAAAGTATTTGGAATGGATAATGGTCTCAACGTTGATGAGACCACTTAATGTCCTAAGTAGGACACCTACCATTCAAATGGAGAAACTGCCGAACAGTTGACAAAGATGTATTGTCCACTTTTATATTTGAACCCTTGTGGCTTCGACATGTGCAATGCAAGCACATTTCCTGGGTATACTGCCACCTTCATTCATAGAAAAAACCAAAACTTCCTATAAATAATGGTGAGAGCTTTGATTAACTTGCTATTTTAAGTAAGTTAGATTTCAATATTTGAGGCTTCTGAAAATTCTCCGACATGACTTGCCAGTTTACCTGGTAACTAGTAAGTATCGTCAAGTATGCAGTGAATATGTGTTTAAGAATTGTTAGTTTGAGCTTAAGTTTGTTTAACCTTTAAGATCTTGACGGGCTTGATGCTAGACCTGAATGCCCGGATCAACCTTTCACCCCCGTAGAGCATGAGTGGAACTGCCAAGTACATCCATGTCTGTCCAGCACTTGAAATATTAGTTACAATTGACACAATAAAACATTCAAGAAGAAGGGCAAAGGATGAACTAACCGTTTTCTTGTACCATTCATGGGTCAAATAAAGCTTGATACCGTGGATGATGAGGCAAATATACACAATGACGAACAAATGGTGTGAATACCAAAATGCATTGAATCCTGTGAGCTTGTCCAAAGGCTTGGGCATGTTCACTCTGTTCCTCCTGAACCATGGAGATGCAAGGGTGAAGGCTATAGTCATTAGGACTACCATTATGACCCCTGTCACACCTTCCCATTCTTTCACAAAGTGCCAATAGTTTTCTGCTTGGTCACCAAAAAACTTCTCAAGTGGTTCGTACTGTTCCTCGGTTGCATGTATCAGCCGAGGAAAATCGCATGTCAAGTGGCTAATTGCATGTAATCCCACTCCTATTGCAATTGCCACGGCAATAACCTGTAAACGTATCAAACATAGTTAAACACCAAGTTATTTTTTCATTGTTAAGCTAGAAGCCTAGAACGCTTGTAATGGGGACCTTACTTTGTGGAAATTGAGGTTGTCATCAAAAGGGACAGCCATCCCAAGCTTGGTCTTGTTCCGAAGCCAAGTGATGGTGTTTCGGCACACTGGTAGCAAAATCAGTGCCATGTTCAGCTTCAGAGTCTCAGCGGCTCCTTTGGCTACGCACACACAGTGGCCTGCTACTTTAAAAACTGCTCTATTTCTGTACTCAATGTACTTGAAAGTAAACAGGGCAATCATAACTCCAATCCACAATGCCATAACCCAAACTCTCTGCCAATTGTCCAGCAAAAAGTACTTAAAATCTTTGTACTTTCGACTCACGAAAGTATCTTGAGTCGGCTTCAGCTTCTCACTCAGCATTTTGCTCAAGTTCCGGCTCTCTCCGGCCCCTCTAACCGATTGGCTTGGACCTTGCAGTAGTAGCATTTCCAAGTTCTCTATCTGTTTGTAAGAAAATTAATGTCATATGGAACAAATATTTAATCACTCTTTTACTAATTTCAATCTGATTGAATTATTAAAGTATTACTACCATGATGTATCCAAGGTCATTAGGATCTAGCTCTTCCATGATTAGCCTGGCGTATTCATCGGCTTGCTTTTGGATATTCGACAGCTTGTTGGCAGAAGCACTTAATGTAATGATCTGCATACAAATATTATTCCATTCCATTTAATTAGTCTAAAGAATTACATCCACCAAGCCGGCTACATGTTCACTAGTACTTAGAATAATCTTAAACATCGCTATGGTTTATCTGCTTTGATTTTCCTAGTGCAGTATTCTTATATGCATTTTTATCTAATCATTAACTCGTCTCATCTACTTTGTACGTAGTTGAGTGACATGAACATGGAACAGGTAGTGTTCTCAATTCAAGTTTATATTGTATATGAAAAAGTTGGAACCGCGTTGAATAAGAGTCAGTTCACGATAGTTGTAAAAGTCAATTTCCTTTGTCATGATCACATATGTATACAAAAACATAAATAGTTTAAAATTTATTGTACCAGCATGCTAATTATTACCTCCCTCACTTCCCCTTCAGTAATTCTGCCATCAGCATCCTTATCCACCCTGCAAATTCAAGATTAGCATCATACGTTGAAAACCATTTTATTGATTATTATACAACCAATAATTTTAATCAATGATTTCCTTAAATCATTAAAAGTTTACTACTACTGACAAGCACTAATCAACATTAATAGCAGCTTTAAACAAGTCCTTGCTTACATGTCAAAAAAAGTCTGTAGCCGTGAATCAAAGCTCTGATCAGCAACCTGGTCCCAAAACTCTCTCAACTGAGCTTTGGTGATCATCTCGCCGGAAATGTTCCTCCGCCGTGCCAGCGCGTCAAAAAGCTCACCAGCAAACTCCTTCGACTCCTTGTTCATACCTTTAACAATCACCAACATCGATCCTCTTTAAGTAAAAAAACTTGACCAAAATTAATACCATGCAAGAAACCTCTTAGTCCTTGAGGTAGTTAAGACTTTAGCACAACCACATTCTTCTTCTTTGAATTTTTATTAATTTCCTTACCAATGCATTCACCAAAACGTGCACGAGGCAACAATCCATGATCATTCCCCCCACTAATCTCGTCAAACCTCTTCTCCACCCCCTCCCACGCCGCTCCGGCATCCTTCTTCGTGCCTGTTTAAAAAACTTCGAACTATTACGGAATGATCAAGTGAAGAAATATCAGGTAAGAACGTGTTGAGAAATAGAGATTCGAAGAAATTCCATGAGGAACATATCAGTTAGCAAAATCAGGTTTTAGCATCAGAGTAGAGACTGGTGATTCTATACAAATAAGTTGTACAGTAATCAGTTGCACCAAAACTGGCACTTACTAATAAACTTTAACCCCTTCAATGCATGGACGGCCGCGGACTTGTTCCGGTCAAACCTCCCAGTTTGAGGGCGGCGCGTGAAGGAAGCCAACTTCTTGAGCTCATGCGAAACCTGTCTAATTCTAGACGAAGCATTCCTCACCACGGACGACCCGAACGAAGACTTCTTTTCGAGCCCTCTGGCAAGTAGTGCCAGATCAGGATCTTCCATCTCCCCACCACCGGCGGCCTTGACGCTGTGAACCGCCACGGAGTCCTCCCGGACGTCAAGCGTGATCTCCACATACTCCTCCGCCGGAGGAGCCGAAGGGCTGGTGGAGTTTCCTGTGAGGTTGAATTTGGCACTTCTTCGGCCCACACGTTTGTTTGGGCCGCTGAAGGTTGCTGATCTGTCTCCGGTGACTAACTCCGTGTCGGAGTGGTAGTGTAGGTGGTTCTCTTGGTTTTGCATTTGGATGTTCTGAAGAGAGTTTAATAGCAGAATTTAAAATGAAGAGAATAAAATCTTTATAGCAGTTAGCTTCTGTTCTGTAGAAGCAGAAAGATAGTCTGCAACTAATCTTACATGAGTTTATTTTTGTTCTTGTCAGGAATTATTGGCTAATATATATACAGCCATTTAAAAAGGTGGAGAAAATAAATAGTGTTTCAAGTTTGAACGTTGTAATTGGAATTGTGGACAATATTTGCACTTTTAACACAAAAGTCACAAATTCTGCATTCTCATTTTCAGGAAAAGAAAGTTATGGCATTGGTTTACCTTGTAAGGATGATAATTATTAATGATAGTTAAGTTGGTATTGAACCATTTGTATGAATGTGGCTTTATTGTGGAGACCAATTATGGAAGTATGGAACAAATGTTAGATAGATATTAGTGTGAAGGCTAGTTGCCCGTAAATAAATGTTTGTTGAATTTTTGTTATATGATTACATGTTTTTGGTACTGATTAGTAAAATATAAGTTCATTATTTCGGATGTAATTTTACCGGGGATTTTTCTGGGACCTTTCCTGTGTAAAAGTGGGTATGACTTTTTACACATCAATTTAGTCTACCACCTTTTCTCCAATTCCAATTGGTTGGCTATAATGCAAAAGTAACAAATATTAATGGGAAATCAATTTTACTTTTACGGACTACCGAATTAATGTGCAACAAAAAAAGTCATAAGTGGTAGAAATAATTGAAATTGGTTTTTTTGAGAACAACACATTTATTACTTAAAGAGAAAGGTTTATACAAGACTTGGCAAGACTAGACTTAGTTACAGTGACTAGATCATTCGACATATTTTACAAGCCATAAAGGCGGAACATCTCAGTGCAAAAGAAACGACGTGCTCCTTCCGTGACAGTAGCCGGGATGGCGTCAGGCAAAAGAGGGAGATCCCAGATCCTATTTTCGACAAAAGATCAACAACCGCGTTGGCCTCTCGGTAGACAAAAAAGACATGCCCTTCTCGAACCAACGACAAAAGGTGCTGAATATCCTGGAGTAATCGCCTAAGGGACTTTTTGCACTTACTTGTCTACTTTCAGCAATAGCAAATTTAGCTCCGGATTAACAACAACAGCAGGAACTTTAGCAGCTTCCAATTTTTGTTCCTCAGCTTCAGTTTCTTCTCTTTGCCACCTTTCGTATTTTTCAAGAGTAACGTCTTCCTCAAAGTTATCCAGCTCCTCCTGCTCAAACTCGATATTTAGTTGGTGGTATATACACTTTTTGTAATCTCGCCAAGAAGTGAATATTGATATTGAATTTAGGTATTAGACTAAGAATACAAATGTAGGCTTCATTTCTTATACAATTTAGGGCGAATATAAATAGAGCAACCTCTCTAGAATACAATAATTTATTAATAACTCCTTTTTAGGGGCCTTCCCTAAAGATGCCTTACTAAGTTCTATTTATAAAATATAGATGGTAATCAGTTGATCCACATGGATGTATTCTACCAAGAACGCTAGGAGGTTCTTCAAACAATTTGATAAGTATTTCAATATGTGAATTGAGAGTGAGAATAATTAAACCTTAACCGGTCTATTTATAATGTTATTTGATCACAAAAGTTCAAGAGGATTTGGACTCCTATTTTCTCCATCAACACGCTGCATGATTAGTTATAATTCGGAGTCACCCAAATTGGACCAACAGCTTGCCTAGCTCAATTGGTATTGTGGAGAGTCCATCTCCTAGAGGTCTCTAGTCCAAATCTCATAGGGCTCAACCCATATTCAACTTTTGTAATCTTTATGGACTCTATTTTTCAATAAGCCCAAAAACATTATATTATTAAATCTAATTAATAGATCTCATAATAAATTATTACTAATCCGATTAATACATAATTTATCATAATACTCATCGGTAGAACAGTCACCATAATGTGTGACCCATAGGGCCTTGTATATTAAGCACTAATCGAATCAAGGTCTTAGTGAAATTTCTGGACAATTTATCAGACATTATTAATATACAAGGAACGTTTGAAATGATATACAAACCACATGTAATGTAGGGCTCGTGATGATACGGTTCTTTCATTCACGAATACTCGAATAAGTCTAGAACTTGATAATGTGTCTG
>JAYMSP010003016.1:0-21520 GCA_036897095.1 Plantago elongata
AGTATCCATGAATAGTAGAGCTTAGATTTTGACTTGGTAATTATTTCCTTATACATACTAGCAGCCTGTAATGTAAGTATAGCCTCTAGACATAACTGGAACGAAAATAATCTATATCTCCAGCAAAGAGACATGTTCCTTTAATACTGAATAACAGCATGTCATATTCTGCACCTGGACACGCACTTGATGCTAAATTTTATAGCATCAGTTGTTTTCTTTCTACTCCTGTTTTCTTATCTTTTTATTATCTTCTCTCTGTACTTTGCACTATATTCAACAGTTTATCATATGGTTCCTTCCCCGAATCCACGTAATGCCAGTAATTCAGTAAATTCAGAACTCAACATCTATCTAGATATTTCTATATATATCTTGAAACATTTAGCGTAAAATTTAAGTAGACTAGAGAGAATGTAACCACATAATCTAGTGAAAAAAAGTTTATATTCGGAATAACACTTGTTTATCATAACTGTACGCCTAACACATAGTAACAACAATTGATTCCAACTCAGACTCAAGGCAGCCATAGCTAGGTTCGATACGGACAGTACTAAATTCACACTATTACAGTTAACCAATACAGGGTAATTCACACCATGAACAGTCCAACTTAGATACAGACTAGGCAGTGTGCAGTGTGTAGTGGAACCAAATAAACCACCTAATAATCGACGGTCAGTCGATCACAATTTGCAAGAAGACATAGCACCATTTAATTACACTAACAGCTTATTTAGGAAAACGCGAAACAGGAGATAGTAGTGTATAGACAAATACGAATCCAACCAAACGATTCCAACCAAAGATACAATTACCCGACCCCAATTTAAATTACCAGAGAATCGAATACTAACCGCAATAAATTGAGAAGAGGAAATTCGAATCGCAGTGGAATAGACACGGGCGGGTGAGGAACTGGGGTTACGGCGTGGTTGGGTGGTGGTGATAGGCGGCGGTTGGTGGTCGGAAATGGAGGAGGTGCGGTGAGGGTTGCGGTGGTGCAAGGCGGCGTGAGGCGGTGAGGGAGAACAGAGAGGAGAAAGAGAGAGCGAAAGCAGGGGCGAGAGAGATCAGGCTATGGCTTCTATTTCCAGCCGAATTGGAGGTGCTTGCGGAGAAGGGAGGAAGAAGGCGGCTATTTATAGGTGAAATCGGCCAATCTCGCAGCTCCGGCTGTTGACGCGTGTCTGGCCGCGCCCTCCTTCTTCCGCCGCGTGTCCATCTGAGTCGTCAAGGAGGACATTCTGGGTATTTTACGCGGCGGCGGGGAGGCTTCGTGAAGAAGGAACAATGGCGGTGGCGAGTTGAGCGAATTGGACAGATGGATCGACTGGAGAAAAGGAATTGAAGGGGAAGAAGAAAGCAGACTGAGGAAGAAGAGGAGAAAACGTGAAGAAGAGATTGGGGGAAGAAGAAGGGAACATTTTAGGGGTATTTTTGGCAATTTTCACTTATATACAACTTATTTCTTCTAGCCTCCAAACGACTCGTAAATGAATTCCGAAAAATTAGGAAATCAATCCCGGGCCCTATTTACGTTGAACTAAAGTCGTAGAAAATTTTATTTTATTACTTTTAATTATTTTATTAATATAATATTAAGAGATAATTCAACGCTACTCGAAATCAATTGGCGGATGCGAGCCGATCGCTAATATTCGAATTCAATCTGCCTCAACTAAAATAATATTTGTTTAATGACGCGCATAAAATCGGATCTCCACCGGTTTCGATTAACCGGCTCGTCACACGAATAGTGGAGTAGGGTAATCCGTAGTACTGACTGCGCTTACTAACTCCGAACTATGTTAGGAATAAGAAATCTGAAACTAGGGTTCAAAAATAAGTGACTTGGACAAAATCTCCGTGTATTGCTTGCTTAGGTCGCCTCGAACCGTTTAGACTTATCCTTTCCTTCCTTTTTTAGGATGTATGATAGTGATAGCCATAACGTACCCGAAGGTCGCAATTACGGATCCGAGCCAGGCTCGTGCCCGAATACTAATTCGTATTCCTTTACTTCGGAAGAACGAATTGACGTTGAGGCTGGGGATGTTGCCGTAGAGGAAGAACAGGGACATGCGCCGATAGAATAGAGACAAATATGGAGGTAAGTAGCCCGTCATACCGCCTTGTAGTACCCGGTTCCAAGGATCCGGATCGCCAGGATCATTCAAGTTCCTCTAATTCTCAAGCATTAGCTACGGCCTCACTAGACTACCACCCGAGAGGTTGGGACTGCCTCCGGATTCGATGGTGGTGATCTCCCTCCTGAGGTCGGTCTCTTATGTCGTAGTCTGGGTTATAATACTCGTAATCATCCTTACCAATTACCCTTTATCCCGGACCCCAGGAACCTCTAGTCGAGATGGTGGAAGATTCGACCGATGAGGCTCCAAATGTTGCTGCCTTTGAGGTTGGTATTGAGGACATGGTCCGCATAGTGTGTCATGCCTCGGGGCCGCACTGTGGGTCCCGCTACATTTAATATTTAATAATATATTCGCCACTCTGCCTGTTGGCGTGACCGGTCGTGTGAACATTACCCCGTCCACACGCAGCCTTATCCACCTGTCAGTCTCACAGATAATTATCATAATATAAAAAGCCAACCACCGGGCGAGTATAATTTTCCAAAACATAATTTACATCAGAGTTTAGCGAAAGCATTTTTATTAAAATAATATACAGGCGAGTGGCTACTGGTATCAGCATATCTACAATCCAAAAGTACAACATATCCACATCTCAACTACATGTTAAGATTATACAGGCCACAATACAACGTCTTACTGTACAAAAGACTAGCAGCTTCTATACGTATGCCTTGTCCGCCAATTAATGCTTCTTAGATGTCCAGCTAACTCCTGTATGAGGTAATAGAGTTCAAGGGTGAATTTCATAATACACAATGCCCGGATCAAGTAATTGCAATCAACAGATTTTTACACAATTCTGCACATGCATATAAAAGTCACAGCATGGGATTTTACAAACAGTTTTCAGAACATGTTAGCTCACTCAAACATATGTTGCGGCCACTAGTATAAGTCCGGTGGCCCACAGAGGTCTACGGCTGATTCCTTGATCAGAGGAATCCCGAGCACTTGGTATCAAACCCACGAGTACGCGGCGTCACAAGGACAATATCACGTCACACAGACGGCGTCCCACAGACAACATCCCGTCGTAAAGACGGCGTCACAGGAACAACGTCATGAAAATGGCGTCCCACAGACAACATCTCGTCATAAAGACGGCGTCACAAGGACATCGTCACGAAGATGGCGTCCCACAGAAAACATCCCGTCATGAAGACGGCGTCCCACAGACAACATCCCGTCATAAAGACGGCGTCACAGGGACAGCGTCCCACAGACAAAGCACAACACATATGAGAGCTGACATTTATCCATGCTTTTTATATAAATGTTTCACACACGTCACATGTATCATAAATCATCTTTTCGGGATACGCACATAACTTGATGCTCAGTGAATAAAATAATATTATATCAAGTCCCGTCGCTTGATGTAATATTACACAGGTATCAAACAACAGTTATAAAACAGTTATTTTCACAAAAAGCAATAAAGGCAAGGTATTATGAAGATTCGACCCATACCTGACTTAGACGCTCGCTTATTCCCCATATCTTCTAATTCGTCGGCTAGTTAATTACCTATATTCGCAAAGCATCGTTAACATCTCTAACCGATCGTCAGACATCTTTCCTATACTGGATTCCAAAAAGGTTACCTTCATTCCATTCGTGTCATCACCACGATGTACAGTGGAGTAAAATGCAAGTGGGTCCAGCTTCGGGGCTTTAATGGCAAGAGGATCAAATACTGTAGGTACAAGCTTAAGCTCATATCGAGAATAATAGAATACCAAAAACTCCACCGTCCCAACTGGAATCAAATTATACGAAAACTCAAACAAAAACACAACAACTCTTCTCAATTCCTTATAACTCATCTCATTCTCCTTCCACACAAAATCTCTACTAACACCATCATTTACAAACCCGGGGATATTAAACGGAATCAACGGAATAGTAGCAGTACTAATAGACATCACACTAGTGTCACTAGGCTTAAGCCTTACAACATTAAGAAAAGTGGTACACAACAACAAAATATACGAGTGCGCAACGTGAGTCCTCTTACTCTGACAAAATGACCACCAATGCAGCATAATTTCCGACAGCAAACAAGGGAATGCCGACTTCAGCTGCCGCAGGCATTCGCACGCCAATGAAGCCACATCCGCCAGCAATGCCTTCTGCGACATCGGCCTCACGTGCACCACCGTAAGCGGATGAAAGTCTACCCTCGGTAAAACGCCATCTCCAGACAGCCCCGACCTTCCTCTTTCAAATCAGCCCCTCGTCACAGCCGCACCTACACAACCCTCCTACAGGCACAAACTTCGCGTGCCTGCTCCGCCCCCTTCACCGGAAAAGCTAGAAAAATAGAAAATTACCAACTCACTGGAAATCCTGAACTCCGGCCAAACTAACACCACTCCCTGCTATGCACTTCCTCTCTCAAGTGACCTCTTAAGTCGCTACAATACTCTTAGGTAAGTACGAATTCCGGTCACAGCCTCACTCTCTTGTCCGCCCGTCTCACCCTCTCCTCCACTGATTCCGGCTACACCCTTTTTTTCATGCTGAATTAGAACACACTAGATTCATAGAAACTAAACTCCGGTCGCTCCACCCAGTTGTGACTCATCGAAAATCACCAATTCTGAAAAACCCAGTCGCGGCTTCACCGTCTCCAAGCTCAGCCCCAATTCGTCGGAGAACTCAAGCGCGTAGACTAACCGGCCACCGAAAATCGCGACTCCAATCGCGATGGAGAACAGGTGCGGTTGGTGGTAGAAACGACGTCGTGAGAGGAGGGAGTGGAGTCGTCAGGCAGCGGATCGAGGTGGTGTGGTGTGCGGCGGGATGAAGGCGGGGGACGGCTATTTATACCCAGGAATTGGATGCCCCACGCGTTGGTGATTTGCTCCATCCATCGACACGCGTCTCGCCACGCGTCTCCGAGGGCAAACCGGTCATTTCGTGCGGCGGCTGGTCGGTGGAGGCGGCGCCTTCGTGGAGAAGAAATCGGCGCGGTCGGTGGAGAAATTGGTGGATTGAATCGATTTGAACAGGGAAAGAATTTGGGGAAGAAGAAGATAAGTGAAGGGTACAATGGTCATTTCGCAAGTATATAAACTTGGTTTCTTCTGGACTCCGAACGGCTCGTAAATAAATTTCGAAAAATACCTACTCGATATCCGGGACGATACTGGACACGAACTGAACTAGGATAAAAAAATAGTAAAAATAATTTTTTTTTCTTTTCATCTTTATTATTATTTTATTAATACAATATCAAATAGTAACCCCGCGCTACTCGTAATTAACTGGCTATACGACCGGCCATTACTTCTAAATTCATCTTACTTTTAGTTCACTTAAACTCGTTGGCGAACTAACCGTTTACTAATTCGTCACGAACTATGCAGAAAATATTCGGCCTGGATCCCGATCATTACATAGTGACTCCCCTCCGAGCTGTCGAAGTATAAATTTGGATGACGAAGAATCTCCGGCAGCTGAGATACCTCCGGTTACCATTCCGAAGGAAGAGGAGGAAAAGGAGGATGAAGAAGAAGAGAGGGCAGAAACCGCTATGTGTGCGGAGGCGGAGAAGAGGAAGAGGATGACGAGGGCCAGGTCGGTACATCCGTGGGGACGTCAAGTGATTGGGTCTACGAGATCAAATACCCTAGGAGTAGGGATGACGTTGTCCATCCGAACATTGCTGGAGAATTGAACTTGGATGAAACCCTTCCGACCAGAGCCTGCGAAATAACTGTCGAGAGGTTGAAGGAGATCCGAGCCAAATATGAGATCCCTGAGTCTTTGGAATTGATTGTTCCGGATCCACAACATACTTTCTACAATCCCCGGAAGGATGCATGGCGGTTTATGAGGTTTCGCTTCACTACGGATGGAGGCTCCCTGTCGCTCCTCAATTTCTTCGGATCTTTAATGATCTCGATCTGAGTCTGCACCAAATCATCCCAAACTCCTTAGGCAATTTGATGTGCTTCGGAGTCTTGTGCAAGCATATGTGGATTCACTTGAATACCACCAACTTCCGGATGCTTTTTGAGATCAAGGCCAGTGAATCCCATCAGAACTTCTATTCTTTCCTAGTTCGGCCCGGGTATGCCTTCTTTGAGGATCCGATTTCCTCTCTTGGTGTGGAATGGTGGCGGAAATTCTTCTTCGTCCGTCCATCTCTTAAGGGTGGTCAACCCGAATCAAGACGGGAAAAATGGGTGTTCCCGTGTGTTTTCTTCTGAGAGACCATCACTTTCACCCGTACTCCGGCACGGAACTTACCTTTGTGGATGCAGGGCCTCCGAAAAAAGCATCGGACCAAAAAATACTTCTTTCAGGGTTTGATCTGTCAGCCTTAGCCCTATCTGGCCAGATTGTCGCAGAATTCTACCATGGCAATCCGGAACATAACTTCGGTTAGTGACAGGGCCGGAAAATCAGATATCTGAAGCTTGCTTGATTTGTTTCTGCTCTTGCTAAGTATCTTGAAATTTGTTAGAGTGTGTAGATATTACGGATACTCTCTCTCCCGGATCTAATCAGTATATTTTCCGTGCAGAGTTTTGGTTCGATTATACCATGTCGACTTTGTTAGAGTTGAAGAGGAAGCAGAAAGAGGACCAGGACCAGGAGATCGTGGAAAAGTTGCGGTCCCGGACCATCAAGGTCTCCACTACACTTCCGATGGAGGAGCCCAACTACACTGCCACCTTTCTAGACCAGAATCTTCAACGGGTCTACCAAGGCCAAGATCCGATTAAAATGACCACTCTGAAACAGGACTACGGCTAGGAAGGGTGTTGATGCCAAAAGGCCTCCCAAGCCTGTTGGCTCTGGATCTGCCAAGCCATCCGGATCTTCCGCTAGAAAGGCAATGTCCGGATCCAAAAGGGCATCTGAAGGTCCAACTCCCCCGACAAAGAAGGGGAAGGGTAAGGCAATCGAGGTCCCAGACCTGGATGACGACTTAGAGACCGAGGTGACCCGATTGGTGGCCATGAATGAGGTTGAGAGGAAAGCCGAACTGGTTGAGGCAAACAAGAAGGTAAGACATCCGAAGTACCTAAACTTGCTTTTTATTTGTTGTCCATTGTTACAATGTTAATCCTTTCGGACCTATTCAATGCAGTTGACTACTGCTATCCGGGCTTGCATGTTGTGGCTGGAGAGAGAGCCGAAATAGACACCCAACTCTATAAGTCTGAAGCCAGTGTGAAGGAGATGGAGGGGAAGTATCATTATTACAAGAGGAAATACCTATCTGTATCCTTGGAGATGAGGAAGCTGGTCGAGAACCGGAATGATCTAGCACAATATCTGACCAAGGTCCGGACCGACTATAAAGTGCTGGAAAAGGGCTTATCGGACTTCCTGGAGCTGACCCGAAGCTTCAAAGATCATATGCTCCACAATCTCCAAAGGACTCGGACTGAGGCTGACGTGACTTCCTGGCTTCGCTTTCTTGAAAATTATATCTCCAGACAACCGAAGACGATGCCTGGAGTAACTGATTCAAAGCTGCTATAGGCCAACTTCAGCTGAAGGGGAAACAATCGGGACTGGTTGACACTCCCGGCTCCACTCATCGGACATCCAAAGTTGAACTTGATGGACGAAGCTCCGAAGTACTTTGAGAGGTTGAAGAAGATGCATGAAGCCGAGAAAGCCAAGGAGACCACCGGAGAGTGGACTTCACAAGCCCCGGAATGAAGAAGGAAATTGAAAGCGGAGTATGCTCCATAGATATGTACGGTCCTCGGACCTTAAGACAATTTTTATATTCTCGCACCATTTTACTTTACCCCGAATACTTTTAATATCCTACTTTATTTCGGATACTATTTGCTGATGGTGTGACTTCAGTCATGCATCCGGATTGATTTTATTTTGTGTTGAATGTTCTTGTTTATTTGCAACTCTTTATAGCTTGTATCATATATTATCTATTTGTGTTGGATGTTTTTATGTAGCTCCCTTTTTTCCTCTTTTTGGCGAAGTAATTATTGTTCGGATATTTGTATGATATATCCGAACGTTTATGAATTGTTTTGGCTAAGAATCATTTCTTTGTTCAGACTATATTATACCCGAAACTCTCTATCCAAGGAAAAAGTATTCGGAAGTAAATACATCAATCTTTGAAAAGGATAGCTGATATATTGATTCGACGGAAACACAATTACAAACGGTGGGTCAAAATGACCTTTGGAACAGCTTTGAACAAAAGTGAAATGATCAACAACATCCTAAGCATAAAAATTTTGCAAATTCCTTGTATTCTAGGTTCTCTTGAGTACTCTTCCTTCAAGGTCTTCCATCTCGAAGCTCCCATTGTTCCTGACCCCAATGTTCTTGTAGGGACCTTCCCAATAAGGATTGAGTTTTCCAACGTGGCTAAGGATATCCGCCCTCCTTAACACCAAGTCTCCAACTTGGAAGTCCTTGTTGCACACATTATTGTTGTAGGCTCGGGCAATGGAACTCTGGTATATAAGGACATGAACTAGAGAAGAATTTCTCTTGTCCTCCAGGAGCTCGAGCTCATATATCCGAGCTGCCTCATTCTCTTCGGGTTGATACTGCCAAATTCTCTGAGTTTCAACAATGACTTTCGACGTAATGACAGCCTCGGATCCATACACTAAGGAGAAGGGGATTTCCTGGGTTACGGTCCTCGAAGTGGTCCGATGTGCCTAGAGTACACCATCCAAATCCTCGACCCAACTTCCTTGGAAAGTTTTGAGTCTCTTATCCAGGATCTTCACAATGGTTCGGTTGGTAGACTCGACTTGTCCATTAACTTGGGGGTATCCGTCTGAAGTGAAGCGTTGCTCGATCTTTAAGGATTTGCACCATTCCTTAAGCTTATGTCCGGAGAATTGGGCTCCGTTGTCCGAGACAAGAATCCTCGGGAGTTCGAAGCGACAAATGATGTTTTCCTAGATAAAGGTCCGGACCCGGACCTCCGTGATGGTAGCGACTGCTCTGGCTTCAACCCACTTCGTGAAGTATTCTACGGCCACAATTAGAAATTTCTTTTGTTGAGCTTCCCGAGGGAAAGAGCCTACAATATCAATGCCCTGTTGATCGAACGGGCACGAGAAGATTGACGGAATCATCGGATTGTTGGGCATGTGAGGGATATCGGCATAGAATTGACAATCACTGCAGGTTTGGGCAAAATTAGTCGAGTCCTTGTTAATTGTTGGCCAGTAATAGCCCTGCCGGATGATCTTCTGTGCCAAAGTCCTTCCCCCGGAATGGATACCACAATTCCCGCTATTTATTTCTTCCAGAATAGTCCGGGCCTCTTGTGGTCCGAGGCAGTGCAAATGGGTTCCATTGAAAGATCTCTTGTAAAGGTCACCTTCGAGTAGGAAGTACCGAGATGCTCGGCATTGAACTCTTCGAGCTTCTACAGGATCCGAAGGTAACATACCATTCCGAAGATAAGCTAGAATATTAGTCATCCAAGTTCTTTCCGAATCTAACTGGTATATCAGGAGTTCCTGACCTTGAAGAGAAGATGTCCGAAGAGTAAAGAGGAGGATTATACTTCTCATGTCCAACGCTCCGGATGCGGAAGCAAATTTAGCGAGGGAATCTGCCTTCTCATTGTACGACCTATCGAACTTCTCGAGAGAAAACTCCTCAAAGTTCTACACTACCTGTTTGAGCTTCTCTATAGAACCGTATTCAGACCCTTAGTGGTAAAGACCCCGGAATGTTTAGATTCGACCAGTTGGGAGTATGTATAAGCTTGGATCCTCTTTACTTGTAAATATTTTGCCATCCGAAGACCCACCAGAAGAGCTTCGTACTCAGCCTCGATTTTAGTCACCCGAAAGTCAAGGATAATGTCATAGTCAACTTGAGCTTCTTCAGGACTACGGAGATGAATACTAATCCCTCCGAGTATGCCGTTGGATGATCCGTCCACCTACAAGATCCAAGGTGAACCTTGTTTCCCCAAGCCTTCTTCAAGTGTTGCCCTTTTCTCCTGCATCTGAACATCCTAGGAGTCGGAAGGAGCGACTTCCATCACCGTATCCGAGTCTTCTACAACAAACATCTACTGATCCCAAAAGAGACCATTCTCATGGTCTTGCTCTTCTTTATATATCGGCAGGGATTCGGATAGGGGAGTTTCGGGTAGGATTTTCGGATCTACTAATTCGAGACTCGTGGGCTCTGGATCCTTGGTTCCTTCTTCTGGAAAGTCAACTAGAATATCAGCTAGGACTTGCACTTTCTTGGCTGACGGAGCTTGATACGAGATGTCGTACACGCTAAGTTCGATTGCACACTTCGAAAGTCTTCCGGATTATTCTGGTCTTCCCATCACTTCCTTAAGGGACTCATTGGTCAAGACAATGACTTGATGGGATTTGAAGTAAGGCTTAAGCCTTCGGGGCGTGTGGACTAATGCACAAGCCATCTTTTCAATGTGAAGGTACTTCAGTTCGGGTCCAGCAAGAGCTTTGCTTAGGTAATATATGGGCAAGTGATCGTTCCCTTGAATCTGGACTAACACGGAACTCATAGCTTCATTTGTCACAGCCAAGTACAAGTACAAGGGATCCCCTTTGATTGGTTTTGACAAGAGCAGAAGCAAAAGCAAGTAAGTTTTCAGGCTCTTGAAGGCTTCCTCACACTCCTTGGTCCATTCGAACCTATCCCCTTTCCTTAGGATCTTGAAGAACGACAAGTTCTTCTCGGTTGATCTCGAGATGAACCTGCTAAGGGATAGGACCCTTCCGATGAGTTGTTGCACTTTGTAGACATTCTTGGGTTGAGGTAAGTCCAGGATTGCTCGGATCTTCTCAGGATTTGCACTAATACCTCTCTCTGTGACCATGTATCCGAGAAACTTGCGCCCTTTAACACCGAAGGTGCATTTGTCCGGATTTAAACTCATCCCGTAGTTTCTTAGGATGGCGAAGAAGTTCCCCAAATGCTCAATGTGACTTTCTTCAGTTTTGCTCTTAACTAACATGTCATCCATATAGACTTCCATAGTCTTTCCTAGCTCTTCTTTAAACATTTTGTTTATGAGCCTTTGATATGTTGCCCTGACATTCTTAAGTCCGAATGACATTACCTTGAAGCAATACACTCCTCTTGCCACGAAGAAGGCTGTCTTCTGGACATCTTCTTGTGCCATCCAAATTTGGTAGAAGCCTTAATAAGCATCCATAAAATTTAACAAAGCACATTCGGCTGTAGAGTCTACCAACTGATCGATCCAAGGTTAAGGGTACGAATCCTTCGGACAAAACTTGTTAAGCCGAGTAAAATCATTCACATCCACCATTTTCCCAGGGATTTCTGAACCAGGACAACATTGCATACCAAATCCGAGTATCTGACATCCTCGATGTGTCCGACTTTCAATAGCCTATCTACTTTAGCAGTGATGATAACATCTTCAATCGAACCAAAATCCTTCCTCTTTTGTTGGATATGCTTGATAGTGGAATCCATATTCAAACGGTGAACAGCTACCCTCGGGTCTATCCCTTGAGGTCATCCGTGCTCCAAGAAAAGATATCTGAGTTTCTTCTGAGACAAGCTATCAATTTCAGCTCCACCTCTAAGTTCATTTCCGTACCAATCCTAGTCTTTTTGTCCAAATTCCCCTCAATGATCTGAATTTCTTTGAGGATCTCATGGGGCTCAATCCGTGCAGACTTGGGGAACTTGTGGTCCAATGCCCCTACCCAGATTTCAGTCTTCAGAGGTTGTGTTGGGCTTGGAACCCCTGAGATCACAAGTACCGGATTGGCGGCTATTTTTGTGGATAATATGTAACATTCCCAAGCTTCTCGTCTATTGCTCAGTTCCTCTCCGACCCCATAAGGAGTTGGGAACTTGACTCGGTTGTGTAATGGAGACGAAATGGCTCGTAACTGATTAAGGCCTGGTCGTCCGACTTATCCACCACGAGGAACAATACAGTCTGAGTCACTCTCCTCGGAGAAGTACCCAACGATACATGTAGCTTGATGGTTTCAATGGGTGTGACAATCACTTCTCCAAACCCGATAGAGAAGTGTGCACTTTACCATACTCGATATCTCCCAAGTTCATCTTGTCAATGGTTCTCTTGAAGATGATATCCGAAGAGCTTCCCGTATCAACCATCACCTTATTTACCTTGTAAGTGGCAATGACTAGTGAAATTACCAAAGGGACGTGGGGAGGTCAGGTATCCCCGCCTCCAGGTGTTGGGGGCGGTACTTCACTGTCATCAAAAGAAATGATATTGGACCCCCTTGGAGGCACTGGGATCCTTACTAAATCACCATTCCGGATATCTTGAGCAGTTCTCTCCCAAGCATTTCGGATGTCTCCTTCGCTCGGCCCTCCGGCTATATCATTGATGACTCCACTGTAGGGAAAATTCTAGTAATCCCTATCTTCCGAATATTCATCATACATTCTTGCTTCGGGAAGTGGAGTGTTTTTAGGAGGAGGCGGGAGTGTCATGTATTTGTGTCTCGAACTCCTTTCCTCCCTTCCGGATTGGCCCTGTTCTCCTTTGAAATACGGGTCCTTCAATTGTCCACTCCGAATCAATGTCTCAATATCAGTCTTGAGTTGGATAAATTTCTCAGTCGAATGTCCGGTCTGTTTGTGAAAAGCACAATAAGCCTTTGATTCCTTACCCTTTCTATTATGAAAGGTCTAGGCCATTGAATATCCAGGTTCTTCTCTACCATTATCGACAATATCTCCTCTCTTGGACGGTTTAAACGAGTGTATTCGGCATATCTCCTCGATGGAGTATGCTCTCTTCGGGGATCATGCTTACCCCGGGTATCCTTCCTTGAGTCGGGTTTCCAAGTTTTGGGTGCCTCTTGCCTGATTGGTTCCTTAGCTTTCTTCTGTGCAGCTCTAACTTTCCTTCGGAACTACACTCCATATAAGACATGATCACAAATGTTTTCAAGATGCTTCTCATTCAAAATCTCTTCCTCGGATAGTTTCTTCCGGAGGTCATGATTACTGGTGTTGGCATACAGGTGATGGACCCATTCCTTAATGTTATGCGCCTCACTTGTCAAACATCTGAATTAAACCTATCCAAGAAGGTTCGAAGATCTTCATTCTCGGATTGAATGAATGTTCCACTGATCTTTTTCTTCTCTTAGACTTTTGGAATCTCTTCGAAAAGAGTGCAGATACATCGTCAAAAGATTTGATGGATCCGGATGGCAAGCTTGTCCACCAGTCCATTGCTTCACTGAAGAGAGTGGTAGAGAACTTGAGTGCCTAGAGGTTATCATTTAACCCGTTAGTGTCCATCTTGGACTCGTAACGAGTAAGATGAGCTGCCAGATAACTATCTCCATATGCGCTCCAAATTCGAAATGGTACATTCCGGAGTCTTTTTCTCTCTTCGAATTGCAGCACTCAAAGGGTTCGGGACTCTAGTAGTTATCTTCTCATGCACATTCACCATCTTGCTGAGTTTGGCCATTTCAGTCTCCAATGCCTTATGTTGGACAAAGATCTGTTCGGGTGTCAACCTCTCTCCTGTCCTCGGATCTAAGACAATTCCGGGCACTTGTTCTGCTCTGATCTCAACAACACTCTCTCCTTAGATTTGAGGTCATCTAGTTGCCCTGGCTGGTTCGACTTAAGCCCTTACGGGACTCCTTTCTTGCTGGTCTCAGGAGTTGGTTCTCTGATTGATCACATGACGAGGTCATTATCCCGGATAACTTTTCCAATCCTCTCCCTTACTGGTCTCTTTTCAAGCCTCGATTGTGCAGGCTCGATTGGCTCAGGAGCAGGTTGAAGAAGTGTTGGTTGGACATTGTTTGAACCTAGACATCCTTGGATGACATTCAGTAACAATCCGAACTTGTTGTCGTTCATCCTGAACTCATAAGGAAAAATGACAGTTCCCTTCGGCAGAGTAAAATTCCTCCCACTGGTGGTCCGTGCGCTCCTAACGGAGGAGGTTGTTGGGTCAGAGGAGCCTGGTCTCTTGCGGTGATATCCAGAGGAGCCTCCTATGAGGAAGCAGTAACGGTATGTCCGTCATTGGGTCGGCTCCTCCCTACTCGGGTGGTGCTCTGAGCTGCTGCGGTTTTTCAAGTAGGTGGTCTACCTCGAGGACGTCACAGGGGTATGCCTCGGAGGTGAAGCTATCCGAGATGATCTTCTTGGCCTTGCCATTTCTTAGGAAGGGAACTAAGAGCTGACTTTTCGTTCGGATTCCCACAGACGGCGCCAATTATGTTGAGGTAAAAGCCCCAACCTCGGGTATAACAAAAACCAACTAAGTCCACTAGATTAGGATCCACAAGAAAAGGTATTCTTCGACTCCAAGCTCAAACACCTAGGATATAACCCTGCACAAGTGACTAGAGTGGGGGGTTAGAACCTTTAGATCCGGTTTGCCTTGGATCAAGCCGGATGTGAGACTTTACTCGAGAGTGATTATGAATCGACTCTGTAAAAATGAAGGTCTAAGCTTATAGTAAAATGAGTATATCAAGTGAGCTTGTTTATTTACCTTGAAAAGTGTGCCATATTTATAGAGATTATTTCCCATTTAGAGGTAGACCCCTTGGATTCTGCCAAGTGTAGGGCTAAGATTAAGCCAACAACGCTTAATTAAGCCCATGGACCATAGTTATTGTCATAATCCATCTACCATTTGGGCCCAAAGGCTAGATTAGTCATTTTGTAGGATCTTTGAGGGCATCTTTGTCCTCTCGTCTGAGAAGATATCCGAGGGTAATGTTTCGGATCTAGACGTCCGGAACTAATTGTGTCCTCCTCTACTGACGTGCTATGTTCTGCCACACTTGATTCTCTTTAGGTTCAGATATACTCATATGTGTTTATGGTCCGGACCTGCCTCCTCTCGGGAGTAGCACTTTGGTCCGGTCCAGATATCCCTATCACGGTATTTTTGTATGTTTTGGCCTGACTTGACCTCGGATAGCCTTTAGCTCGGAATCCTATGCTCGAATCCTTGAAGCATCGTCCTTGTAATACCGTGATGTCTTAGGATTCATTCGTGAGAGATTCAAATAACGGATTGAATACATTCTCGTATAAACAATTATATCTTTCTGAACAAAGGATTTGATATTCACAAAGTCTTGTAATTAAGGAACCATACATTATCTACCCATACTTACAAATAGGGAATTTTTTTCTAAAAGAATACTTTTTGTCTCGTAACTAGAACTTGTTCATCATAAAATATAGAACTGTCTTTTTATGTATATGTATGATATTGAAGTTTATAAGTAAAAAAAAAAAACTTTAATGAGGCCGCCTATAAGCATAATGTTTATCTTTGTTTTTCAAAACCTCTAGCTATCAAGACCCCCTCCCAAGTAGAGGGATTACTTTATCATGTTCCACGTCTAGTTCAATTACCATTACCCTCATATCCTCCTTCCAGCCCATAACTACAATCTTAACTTTACACATTCAACATAATTTAATTTTAATTTTAAATTATAATCTCAATTGTAACGATAAATTTTCAAATTGAATTATATAATAAAGCAGAAAACTTGATCTTTTCGTCCTATGTTCGACTTCAAGTTTCCATTTACTTTTACATTTTTTGTTCCACAAATGATTTATAACAAAAATATTTGAATTTTTGGCAACAAGCTTAGTACTCCCTCCACCCAATTTCACTAAACCACTTGGGTGTTATTTTCAAAAAAGCCAACAAATTTATTATTTATTAAATAATAAAGAAATGAAAAGAAAAGATAAATATATAACTCATAAAGAATTGAAATGTAAGAGAGATGGTCAAGTTTACTTTCTGCTAATAAAGTTTTAATACAATTCCAAACTAAAAAAAGAATGTATTCAAGTTTTGAAATATTCTACATGTAACTTTGCGACCCCATTATGATGAAGAGGTACTCAAAGTTACATGGCTATTTTTACAGTTTGATTTAAATTTTCATATTCAACTAATAAAAGGATTTTAATTTCTGTAATATCAAAGTCCATGGCTCGTTTTGCAGTTTGATTAAAGTTTCTATATTCAACCAATAAAAAGATTTTAATTCTTACAACATATCAATACCAAAAAAAATTCATGTTATGGACACTTAGATAAAAATATCGTTCGCTAAAAAAGAAAAGATAAAAAGATCGTAAATAACTTAATTTCGCTTACAATTGCAATTTATGTAATGTAAAATAAGTTTGAGAGATAAAATGTTGACAAAGAAATAAAAATTATATTTATAACGGGGTAAATATAAATTGAATACGATATATTTGGTTTAATATAGATGATGGAGTATATTTTATCAAAGAAACTTAAGTTTAAAATAAAGTGATAAAATTAAATTTAAATTGTTTGGCAAAGTTTTTCGTTTTTATAATATATTATTTTAATTAAATGACTAGTATTTCGTCTTAAACAAATATGAATGATTCTAGTAAAATTTAAAATGTGTAGATATTTTATAACAGTTTGTTTTATTTAAATTAATATGGTACTTTTTCAACATGTATGAATCATTACATACAAGCTAATTGGAGTTTATAAAATATAGTACTATAATCTATAAACATTATTAAACAATATGAGGAAACATTATAACCAGTATAACACCTTAGAACAAAAACTTATAAACGAATATATAAAATAAAGTTTAACTTTTAAATATTATTTTCTCTAAATTGACTAACGAAAGGATCATACTGGGTGTCAGCTAGAACGTCGGTGAAGAATAACCACAATAACATTGTAAAGTCGCCTAAAAGTCTGAAGTAAAAAATCATCCAAGCCGACGAACTGCTGGCTTGGATGAGTTTTTGTTTTTAAAGAAAGAGCTTTCCTTTTTCTCTTTAGATTTCAGATTTCCCAAATAATAGTATATATTTACTAAAATATAAATTGTATTTGAAAAACTCATTTCAACAAAATTAACTTTTATGAGAACATTTGTTTTGTTAACAACTCGTATCTTTTATAATATAAAAAAATATCAATACTAAGAACATAAACGTTTGATTGATAATATCGATATAATTGATTTAACTTATTCAACCCGATTTAATTTTTTTGAGATTCGCCCCGTTTTATAAAAATGTTCCCAGACTTGATTTTTTGGGCTCATCCTTTTGAGACCCAGTACTTCTGGACTTTATGAACCTGCGTGGTCCAGAATTTCTTTTCAGACCCACTTTCCTTGTGTTACTAAACTTTGTTCTTTGCTGGACTATTCGAATTTCAAAGTGATGTTTTGAACTTCAGATACAGTTTGTTTTCTTAAATTAAAAGAGTTGACACTTGGCATCAAGCTTGGGAATAAAGATACCACCCGTAGGAGTTTTAACTTTTAAATGCCAGATACAACACGATGACAAATTGTATAAATCTTAACGTGAACACATAGTAACTTAAACAATTTTAAATATAAACCTCTATGGTACTCTTCATTCTTAAAATAAATGCTACTGGTTTGTTCATGTTTAAAAGTCATCAGAAAATCATTTTGATCAAGTCTTAATGAGTAGAACTAGAGAGAATGGTATTTTTGGTACTATATTTTGGACCAAATAGCGTATGCAGTAACATGTTCGATGGTCATGTGAGTCTTGATCCATGCATTTCTTAAATTTGACTTTCATTGTCCTTTTTGCTGACGTGTTGCTCAGGTCAATGGCGCTCTCTCGATTTTTGACTGCCATCTCACTTGCCACGTCATTATTTAGTTAAAATAATGCTAAACTTGAATTTAAAAAATTCAAAAAATAAAAAATAATGCTAAACATTAATAATAATAACTAAAAAACATAAATTAGAGATAATCACTTACACGACCATTAACTTTTTTTTTTTGATTTTGTAGAGAATATCAGGTTCAAAACGAGACAATACAGCTTTTCCGAATATCACAACCCTCTGGGCGGCGGTTGTCAGTTGTCCACAACATGACGGATTACGGTGGCAAGTACCCATGCAGTGCAACTACTGAAATCTTAGAATGGATCAACGCCTTCATACACTTCCTCAATTCATACTGATTCTTCACTAAAGCTTACGTCGTTAATTTCTTTAAGGTTTTTTCTCTAAAACTTCCAATTACTCAACATTATCGTTTAATTAAAGTTCGGTTCGTCGTGATTTTGATAGGATAGACTATGGGAAGTTGTTGATGAAGAGTAGATGGATTTTTTGCGTAAAGAGCATGTTGGGAAACTCGTCCAAATTCCGTCTGGCGTAGTCCATATACTATCACTTTTTGTTTGCAAGTGACTTATCTCTAATTCCGTCCGGCGTAGTCCTGATATTAAATTTTAACATTTTTTATTTTTAAAATTTTCGAAATTCAATTTTACATTATTTCAACTAATTAATGATGTGGCAAGTGAGATGGCAGTTAAAATTGGAAAAGAGCCATTCATCCGAGTGACACATCAATGAAAAGGACGATAAAAGCCAAAATTTAAAAAACGCAAGGATCATTATTCACACAACCATCGAACATGATATTACATGTGCCATTTGACCAAAAATATAGGACAAAACCCTCATAGAACTACGTGTGTTCCAGTTGACTAAAGTTCATAAAAGATGAAAAAAGATACATATATTTATGTATGTTATTGAAAAGTGACGAACAATTATATATTTAACCTGGAGAGATAAAATGTTGATTGTGCCACATTGGTCAACAAAAATCGAGTTATGAGATTTACATGGTAATTTATCATCAATCGGATGAAGAATTTTCACTCAGTAAGTAATGTTGTTTTTAATTTAAAATTACTTCAGTTCAGTTAAATTTAATTTTATTAAATTCAGTACAGTTTGATTTAGTTATAATTTATATTTTGTTTCAATTCAATTAAATTCAGTTCAGTAATCAGTTGAAGAGAACACTTTAAATGGGAAGTGTTGAGTGAAAATATAACAGGGTTTCTTCTGATATATTAAATGAGAGAGTACAAGCATGTATTTATACAAGAGAAAAAAGCTTCTATAGAGCCCGTAACAGTTGGGTTTATAACAGTCTAACTCAATACTAATTCATGTACTTTTTATTCTCTAACACTCTGAATGAACTTGAGTTAGTGATAGTTGGTACACGAAAGATATTGCCTCGTAAAAAACCTTGCTAAAAAAAATCCAGGATAAAAATCTAGCGAAGGGAAAAAGTGTGCAGTGCGTATCCAACTCCCCTGATTAAAGTATCACTTCAATTTTTCGAATGTCGTAAATCCAATCTTCCAAACCAGTTTCTCAAATAATGAAGTCGAATGTGATGCGATTGAGCAAATCTTCAGATATGTTGTACTTCGGTGAAATCTTCTTACGGCGAAAGAACTTCTGTAATATATGCCTTGCCTTATTCAATAAGAACTCTTCAAATACTTGAAACACTATATAATTCCAAAATCTCATAGCAGAATTATATTGTAAAGATTCCACCCAGCCCATAACTTAGCTTTATCAAAGAGGTCCGTAATCATGGAGATATATAAGCACTTATAATGTTGCCTCGTTAAAAACCTCATTAGTAAAAAATTCAATGGGATAAATATCTAGAAAGGGAAAAAGAGTGCAACCACTTCTCAAGGAATGCACAAAGTAGTCATTGTTGCTTGACATTTAGTGTACCTTCTTCAGGGGTATAGTAATTATGCTTTTGATAGCTGAATTGATTATGGTACTTCTTGACCATGAATCTCAAGGATAGTAACAATACTCCTTGTAATAATCTCTTACATGCTCAGACTTCAGGTTTAGCCAACATCGGTGTGACCAATAATACTTTTCACAAGTCATGAGAATCATATTTCATATATACTTCACTTTTCATGGAGGTTTACATACATGAAACCTTAATTACTGAAGAACTTTTCTCATTTAATCCATGTTCACCGACATGATATTTTTAGTCTACTTTCAGGATTAAGCTCCGGAGATGATATCGCCCCTCATCGAACTTTCTCATAATCCAATGACTTTCAAGTCAAACCATCCACTTTACAACCTGCATGTTAGTCTAAGTGATAACACTCAAATATAATAATAAACATGTTATGATGCAATGCTTAGTACCTAAGTGCACATGAAATCGACTCGATAATGCAACGGTACCATACGGATTTCGAATTCATTTGATTAAAAGGACCTCAAGTCAATGAACTCATTTTCTATCATCATCACCACGATATCATCGACTGGACTCTCATGTAAGATCCCCATTTACATGTCCATCGATTTCACATATGCTTATTCATTTATCGGTTCCATATATACTGGTATATAAATCTCTTTTCTATATTTTCAAGTTAGTACTGATCGATCATCGATATCTGAATATTTTTTGGAGGTACCATTTTCATTCAAATAGGCCATCTATTTTAATTCAGATATCTCTGACATTCATGTCATTCATTACTCCTCAGTACTAACTGCTCGATCTTGCCAATCAATTTGTATTGTACTTAACATTGGAACTGTATTTCACTGAGAATATAGTACAATTGGCAAGGTATCTCAATGTCCAACACATGACATTTTATAACAAATATGCAACTCTGTATGCCTCAAAATATAGGGTCATAGCTGGTCAACATTAATATCATAAAGTTTCATGTTTGAACATATCTTGATACAGTAACATGAAGCTGAATATGCAGTTCAAGACTAAACTTTCACGTATATGGGGATCAGTTCACTCTACGAATTCGATTTTACCAGCTTCCTCATGTTATTCCTCCTCTAAGCTGTAAAAACCTAGCTCATACTAGCAATAAGGGCTCAAAATAAATATTGTCATGCCCAGCTTAGATAGTACATATGTATACAACCATATGCTTTAGTTCTCTACGAAGAACAATATAATATGGAGTCAATATATTTGCACAGTTGAATTTTCTTGTGGTGAAATCAAATTTGCACTTAAATTGGAGATCATATTTGTGGGTTTCCAACCACTTATATAACAATCAATGTCAACTTTAAAACTTTGACTTTTGCTCATTTCAAGATATCCACAATCATGCTTCATCTCATTGTTGTGTCTTGCCATAATAATAATTACAACATGAAAAAGCTTTCAGCACATAATAATGTGGAAACTTAAGTTATAACCGGATGACCTAATTTTTCACACTGAGATCTCTCTCGTAAATCACTTGAACACATCACATATTCAATAATGTGACATTTGGACACAATTGTCTTTCATAATTGGCAAGACTAATCATATAAAGCCCATCAGGAATTTAGTCAAATATATGCTTGAGCACAATTTCTTGAGAGTTCAAACTCTTGTATGATGATGAAATCAAGCCATATACATTCGTTATGTTTTCTATACATAATCCATTTCTAGAATATATATATATATATATATATATAT
>JAYMSP010003017.1:0-21516 GCA_036897095.1 Plantago elongata
ATTGCACTGTGCATTTGCTATAACCCCACTACCATCTGTGACTTTCACAAAGTGTTCCCACACAATTGACCTCAAGCATTTAGTACTAGGTCTTGGCACTGTTCTTGGTGGTGGAACATTAGGATGTTGTTCCGCAATTTGGTCAGTAGCACTTTGAGAGGTAGTAGACATGTCGTGTTACTCCTAAACAAAGAAGAGCAGAAGAATAAAAGACAATTTTATGGCTAAAAAAGAATGAAGTCTAGCATAAACTATTGCATCAGTTTTGACTTGGGAGTTGGGAGCAAACAACAATAATCCATAGCTATAAAAAAAACAACTATAATATGAAATATAACCCATATGCTATAAAATCAGATTAAAAAACAACAATATGAAATTGGACAGACAACAATAATCCGTATTATCACCACTTGAAGCAAACAACAATAAGCCATATCCATAAGACGA
This sequence comes from Plantago elongata, assembly GCA_036897095.1. Taxonomy (NCBI): domain Eukaryota; kingdom Viridiplantae; phylum Streptophyta; class Magnoliopsida; order Lamiales; family Plantaginaceae; genus Plantago; species Plantago elongata. The sequence goes on from JAYMSP010003017.1 coordinate 451, forward strand.
TAGGACTTCTTGGTTGTAAGACTGTTATCACTCCAATTGAACAAAATGTGAAATTTTCACATAATAGTTCAGCTCTTGAAGATCCAACTTACTACAAGACCTTAATTGGGAAGCTCATATACTTAACAATTACAAGGCCTAACATCACTTATGCAGTTGGAATTATTAGTCAATTCATGCAGAATCCCTGTAAAGTTCATCTAAATGGAGTTTTAAAGGTGATCAAGTATGTTAAGAGTGATATTGGCTTGGAAATTTTTTTTTGTCAAAAGATAGAAACATGGACACTACTGCACATTGTGACTCTGACTATGAAGATTGTCCAATGACAAGAAGATCAACTTCTGAATATTATATTATAATTGAGAACTCATTAGTGAGTTGAAGATTAAAGAAACAAGTAACAATGAGTAGGTCTTCAACTGAAGCTGAGTATAGAGGCATGACATTTACTTGTGAGATAATTTGGATGATTTCATTATTGAAAGATCGCAGAATCAATATTACAGATACAGTAAAACTAATGTGTGACAACCAATCAACAATTTATCTAACCAAAAATCCTATTTTTCATGAAAGAACAAAGCATATTGATGTAGATTGTCATTTCATCAGAGAGAAAATTGTTGAGAAGAAGATTGAGATTCTTTTTATCAAAAGTAAACAACAACTCGCATATATTTTTGCTAAAGTTGTTCCTTCTTTGAACTTGATTAAATTCATGATCAAGATGAACATTAAAAATCCTTATGTTCTTCCTGAGGGAGGATATTGAAAATTCAGGAATAAAAGAATAAATCAAGGGACTAAATTTGTAATTTGTCTGGAGTTTATTGCAAAGGATTTAAAAATACAGGGACGGATACTCAAGGCACGAAAGACTTTGAGACTGAATTAAATGAGAAAGAATCGTCGAAGGATCAAATGAGAAAGTGCAAGATTATTAAAACCGGAACCAACCAATTTGAAGTGTGGTTGCCAAACGAATTTGCAACTCTTGAAAGAGTTCGTCTTCCACCTACAAAAAGAAAGACGAAAACCTGCAACTCCGTACATTGCAGCACCCTCCATTTCAAGATCTAACGGATGGATCAAAGTCTGAATCGATCCAAGTATAGGCTTGCTCTAATATTGCGGTATTACTTGACCATACATTAAATTTTTCAGCCATTTATGTAACATAATTAGTTCAAGAAAGCTGCTCTTAGACTAGTATAAATATGGGTGTTTGTAGACTTGGTTCAACACAATTTGCAACACTTGCTATTCTGATAATCAATATAAAGATCCTTCTCTTTGATGTTTCTTGTAATGTTTCTTTTCATATATGAGAATGGATGAAATTGAACCGACTAAATAATTGTAAAATTAGAATTTAATTTTATGTTGATGAAATATGATCGGTGAGTGTTTCATTTCTGGTTTACAGTATAAGCTGGTGGCACTGTGGCAGAAGAATTAATGTTTGTTATTATCGTAATTGTGTGTATATATATATATAAGCGGACACGTACATTGATTGTGCAGGCATGAGTATGAGCAATGGTTTTTGGCTCCATACAGAGTGACAATACGATACATGATCTTTCTCTTCAATTGTGAAGTTAAATGGGGACCCCTGTTTTTCCAATTCATCATCACCTGATCGATTTCACGTGTATTCTCAGTCACATTCCTTTCATGCCTACACCCACCACCTGTCCTCTCCTCCCCACCCATTATTATCTCTCCATACGCCCTACTCCATCCATACTACTTTAAATTACAGATTAGTATAAAATTTGAGTGATCTTTTCAATTAAAATTGAATTTTTATGTATAAAATATTCAATTTGAATGGGAAGATGACCACTTCAGCAATATGACAAACAAAGCCTAAATTCATGTACTTTAAGATATATGTATTGTTCACCATGATTCTAGTGTTAATTAGGCTATCTTCGAATATCACATGGTTAATTAATTATTCCGTCCCGTCCTAAACTTCTCAAATATTTTTAGGTTCAAAAAATAAAACAAAGAGTATAAAATAATAAGACAAGAACAATTTTGTTTATAACTAGTGGCATGAGATGTAATTTTAAGTTATTATTTAAATATTCTAGTATTAAAGTTGAATTAAAAATGAATATAAATAAAAATGAGAAGATTTAATCGGGATAATAAAAATGATAAAGTGAAAAGTGTAAAACGGAATGAATTACTAATAAGGATGCGGTTTAAACAAATTCTATAGAAAATAGGAAACTCCAAACATGATAATACAACTGAGACATCCAATGACATGGATCGCGGACTTCAATCTTCCCTAGTTACTCGAATAACTTCGGATATATATAACAATGCATTATGTCTTGAACCAGTTTACGTGTCGTGCACATTAGCTCAAAAATAACCGGTAACGATTTAGAATTTTAAGTCAAGTTTAATTTTTTTTAAGGAATTGAGAACGATATTTATGTCAATAAGTGTTAAGTGTGCTTGCTCTGGAGCAATCTTATGATGGGTGATCAATTGGGAAGTCTCCCGGTTCATGTTCAAGTGAGGATAAAGTGCACGGGAAAGAACTTGTGTTGATACCGTGAAACCAACATATCATCCAGGAAGTTGTTCATGTGTAACAAGACCGACCTAAAAGATAAGAAATCGAACTGATTAGTGATCAGGTCGTTACACAACAACAATATCACAATCTTAATTATTTATTTTAGGAAATTGAACTAGGCGTTTTATTTTGGACTGGTTTCTTTTTCCTCTCTAGATCCTCATACTAACTAGAGTGTACCAAGTTGTTCTCTGAAGGTTTCATATTTTGATCGTATATTTGTATGGTCGTGGATAGCTCCTAGCTAGTTTCATAAATGTATGTAGCTCGTCTTACCAGTGGCACACAAAATTATCAAACCCATATATGATTTTTGTAGCAATTATATGGATTACAAGCAAAAACAAAACCCAAACTTACGGATTAGAGGCTTGTAATGTAAAAAAAATAAAATTTACGTACTCAATCCCAACCAACTTTATATTTTTAATCATCCCATCAAACTTTATACATTATTAAAAAATGAAGTTACCCCATCGATAACAAATAATAAACAATCTCAACTTTACAAAATAATTACACATTTTACCAATAAAAGTACACTTTTCCCCACTTTCTTCAATTTTTATAATTACTTTAATTTTTCACATAACCTGCGCGTCAATACATTCACTAATGTATGAAGTTTGATGGGATGGAGTAAGTACATTATGCTAAGGCCTACATAAATACTTCCTTCGTTTCCTTCGTTTTAAATTGGAAGTCTCGTATTTTGTTTTGGACTATCTCAAATTGAAAGTTTCATTTCCTTAAATATATTTTTAAAACGGTTAAAGAGTAACTCGAATTCCCGACCTATTGGTTGGAGGTGAAGCGTCTTACCAACTGAGTTGTGCTTCGTTGTCTCATTTCCTTAAATATAAAATCGATTTTCTACTTTATACATGATCTATTTTACTTTATTTAATATTTCTTCCATTTTATTCAATTATATTTATACTTTATTATTTTTTATTTTATTAATTTTTTTTAAAAGTTATATGATCTTGTGGAACTTTTAATTTAAGATGGAGAGAGTATCCCTGAAGGAGCAACAAAGTCTAGCTAAAAGCTAGCTTCTGGGGTTACATGTGTACGATGCATTACGGTCCTTCACTTGAGCTTGTAGTATATCCTAATTGATTGAATCACTTCTAACTTTTTTACTAGATTTAGATTTTTCAACTAGATGATGCTTTTCATATGCATGTATAGTTTGATTTTCACTAAACCAGTCCTTTTTAAATTGTAAATGCATCCGCTGATGGTATCCTCAAAGAACATAGTATACATGTTATTTGTACTAATTTCACCAAATTGTACAAAATAAATTTAGGCCATATAACAAGCTAAATATACTTTAATTCATCACCGGCCGGTGCTCTATAACAATTAAAACACTAGCTATAATAACTCAATTGCCTTAGAAGGAAGAGTGTAACTTAGTTGGTGTTTGGCCAAGCATTTAAATACCTACATTTAACTCGATGAACATTGATTTAACTTAAAATATATAATTTCATTTCAAACACAATTTTACTAAAATTCTCGTTCAAATGACATGCCAATCAGCCCCTTAATTCTTTTAGTAAATGGGACAATATTAGCGCGGTTTGCTCAAGTGCAGCGAGCAGCCATGAGCCCATGACTACAATTTCCTCTTGTTTAAGCTTACGGACGTCTGAGTTAATCTGCAAAATGATGCTTCATGATTAATTTAAATTTTATTCGATGAATTTATACTTTTTACGATGTCAAGTATTTGTCCTAATACTAAAAGACTGACTGCTAGCTCTTCAATTAAATATCTCATGTCTCTAATTTAAAACACTCTCATTCACCTCCCAAAATTGAACCGTTATACACAATCTCATTTCTCTCGACAATTGATTGTAGGAAATATGAATGGTAGTTATGTTATGAGATGTAGAAGGTTGCCGTTGAAGTGTAGTTAAGGTAGAGTTACATTTAGATTTGACCGGAAAACATTAATCAGATGCTAATCTCGAGTGGATTTCTCAGTAATGCCGCCAATTACGTATTTAAAACTTTGTGAAGATTTTGAGTTGTTTCAACTAAAGTTGAACTAGTCAAGATATGGTCCACCTTAGAAACTAATTTAATTCAAATCCAAATGAAAGCACTCTTCAATCCATAAACCCACTAGATCTATGGAAAATATCGCACGAGAAACCAAGTTCTCATCCGACCGTTGGGATACCGGTCATCTTTCTGAATAGTTTAATGCTGTAATAAATCCTCCTTTACCAACATTGTTAATTTTCCTACTATCATATCAAACAAAATGTTATGTTGCGAAAACTATTCCCACTTTCAGACCAGCGCGTGAATTCATTTTCCGGTCATTATGAAACTATTCAGTTCAATTTCGTATAGTTATATTCAACTCTATCTAATGTTAATTTCAATACAATTTATAAAATTACCGTTGAAGATAGTAGAATCTTACTCTCGAACAAAACAAATTTTAGTAACATTATTACAACCATATCATCAAGCTTATCTTTAACCAGCATTAACCATATCTTTAAGCTTATCTTTAACTAGCATTAACCATATCATTAAGCTTATCTTTAACCAGCATTAACAATATCTTAAAGCTATTAATTATTAAGCTTCACACATGAATTTTTTTGTCTATGTCTAATTAGTTTGATGATTGTTCACATCATTATCATGAGTATTTATACTTTATTCTTTTCAACTATAACTATTTAAAATTAATTGAATCAGATTAAAATATAAAATAAATAAGAATAGCTGAATTGGAAAGAATAAAATTTCGGACGAAGAAAACAGAGCCTTGTCAGTTCAAAATTCTAAGGAAATGACCATATAAAAAACTAATACTCCGTTAGATATACTTGACTTGATAGCTTTTCATTTTACCAATTTGTTGACACAATATACTATATTGATATTTAGTACTTCCTTCGTTCTATTACAATGCGTGGACCATCTCCAATATAGACTGACACGTTCGAGTTAACTCCAACGGAATTTCACTAAATGCGAGGAATGTCACTGATTCTAAGATTTGAAAAGACAAATAAAAATGAAATGGTGAAGTTTAAAAGAAATGTGACCATTGGAATATAATGGTTGTCGATATATAAGGCGAGAGGTGAAATGTTGATGTGGGAGAGAGAAGTATGTTTTAGTGGGGTGACCATTGGAGATGGTATTAGTATTTAGTTTGATATAAGTTTTAATGAGATTAATTAAAATAGTAAATAAATGGTAAAATATAAAATAAATAGTACTAAAAAGTGTAAACTGGTGTGGTGAAGAAATGAATATTGTTCTAAAACAAGTGGAATTGTATGTTTTCAAAAAGTTTACATTCTTATTATATGTGTATATATTTTTATATTAAAAAATAAATTGATTGAATTAACATCATTAAACTTAATCGCGATATTAATACATTTCTCATAAGCGACTTAGATTATGTTTTCTTCAATTGCAATTTTTCGAACTGGAGTGATAAACTGGAGTGAAGTGGACTGAACTAAACTGAAGTAAACTGGACTGAACTTAACTGATTAAATTGAAGTGGATTCGACTGAACTTATCTAAATTAAACTGAGTGAACTCGACTGGACTGAAGTATGATAAAAAAATATAACTAAGCAGAGCTGAGCTGAACATAACAAAATTATGGTAAAAATATATAACTAAACAAAACTGAGCTGAACTGAATGAATTTTCAGAAGGGAATAAATTCTTAGGCTCTGATCTTTTTAACTGATATTTATTAAACTGTAGTATAAAATATAATTAAAAATAACTAAATTAAATTAAATTGAACTAAAGTGAATGAAATTAAAATGAAATTTAAATTGATAAGAACAAAGTCTTCGTATCACTATTTTAATTAAATTAGGGTGCAACCCTAATATACTGTACATCCTAGCCAAAATGGCACCTTATTTCCCCAGAACGGGCCAATCAGCCCCAGTTCAACCATCTTTCCATCCAGCATAATGAGAATACTAAATCTCATAAAAATCTTTCGGAGAGGTACCTTAAATATTTAACACATATTATCTAGTTTTTATATAAATAATATGTATTTTAACTTTTATCAATAATTATATAGTTTTTCGTGTTATATCTTTATATTGTGCATTTGTGTTGAACCGTCTAATTTGTAATATGTATTGTCTAGTTTTTACAATATATTGTCTAGTTTTATAAAGGATCTTTTTAGTTTTATTACTTGTACCAAAAATTTGTTCGGTTCGATGTAATCTATATTGTCTAGTTTTTACATTATATTATCTATGAATTATTTAATTTTTACACGATATTAAATTTACACTGTTGTTTAGCTTTTATATCATATTGTCTAGTTTTTACTAATCCGTTTTTATCATTTAAAATCAAGTTGGAAAAAAATATATAATTATCTAATTTTACTAAGTCTCATAAAAGTCCCCCTACATTTGAAGAGTCCGGAGAGACCCCCTAATTTTTAATACATATTATCTAGTTCTTATATAAATAACATGTGTTTTAGTTTTTACCAATATTTATCTAGTTTTTCATTTTAAATCTTTATGTTGTGCATTTGTGTTGAACCATTTAATTTTTAGTATGTATTATATATAGTTTTTACACATATTGTTTAGTTTTGTAACTATATTATCTAGTTTTGTAAATGATCTTGTTTAATTTTATTACTTTTACATATATTTCATTCGGTATAATCTACATTGTGTAGTTTTTACATTATATTGTCTAGTTTTTATATTGTATTATCTAGTTTATAAATGAATTATCTAGTTTTTACATGATATTAAATTTACACTATTCCTTAGTTTGTACATGAAATTGTCTAGTTTTTACTTGATTCGTTTTTAATGAATCCGGATCAAAAGATCCGGAAAAAACATCTAAAGTTAAATAGCGAAAAAAAGGTATAATTGTCTAATTTTATCATTTGGAGGGGATTTTCGGACTCTCCAATGTAGGGATCTATTGCAAGACGATCTCATCTAATTTTATTATTTAGAATGTACTTTCGAAACTTTCCAAAATGTTGGAGTCTCTTGTAAAACGGACACATTTAATTTTATTATTTAGAATAGATTTTCGGGACTCTTCAAAATATAGGGATCTATCGCCATACGGGCTCTAATGAGAATCACCGTAACACATTGAGCGCGTGCCATTGCACCTCCAATCATAAATGATTTCCTGTTTTTACAGTCAATTACATTAACAATGTTCAAATTCAGAAGAACGAACACTAACTTGAATCTGGGCACCATATTTAAAAGATAGAAGAAAGCAGAGATTACCCAGAAAAAAAAGACCGTTCCTCGTAAACTGTGCACTCACTCAAACTCACTTCCCTCTTCACTCTTCTTTACCATACTTCACAACCAAATCCCAATCCCTTCCTTTCTCTCAATTCCACTTCATCAGAGATCAGACATCGACCCATGCAGAGTTACACTAAGTAGCAGCACACTGACACTCACTCTCCATTTATATCTATCTACCCATCCACACTCTTCTCACAAATGGTGACTGGAAAAGTGAAATCCGCAATGGGTCTCCAAAAGTCTCCGGCCAACCCCAAACCCTCCACATCCGGAAAACACTCCACCAAGTCATCTGGCGGCAGCCTCACTCGCTCATTCGGCGCGTACTTCCCACGCGCGTCCGCACAAGTCCAACCTCGACCTCCCGACGTTACGCAGCTTCTCCGCGTAGTCGAGGAGCTTCGAGAGCGCGAGTCGAGGCTGAAAACGGAACTTCTGGAGCTGAAGCTGCTACGAGAGTCTGCTTCCATTGTCCCTGTTCTGGAGAACGAGATTTCGAAAAGAGACTACGAAATCGAACGTTCCGGTGTGAAGATTGATTGCTTGGAAGCGGAGAATGAGCATCTTAGAGAAGAGAACGAGCTTCTTCACGAGGAGTTAACGAAACAGAACTGTAAATACGAGGAGAGGATCAAACGGATGCAAGGTGAGTTGCTGGAGATTAAGAGAGCTGTGTTGGAGAGAGAGCAGGAGGAAGCTTCTTCTTCGTCTTCTTCGCCTTCAATTGCTCCCAAATTGCTCGTCGACGTTACAAACACGACCATCAATAACAATAACAAGTCATCTGCCAAGTCTTTGAAGAAATGCGTGACAGTGAATGCGAGTAGTTACAGCCTGCATTTGAACAATTTGAAGATTAACGAAACAACTGAGAGTATTATGATGAAGAAAGATGAGTTCTCTAGAAACTCGTTTAGCAATTCGGAAGATCATCTAGAAACTTCAGAAGCGTTAATGGCGATTAGATCACGAACTCCTCGGATCCCTAAACCACCTCCTAAGCCTTCAATTTCGACGTCTTCTTCGTCGGCATTGTCGTCTTGTCACTCTTCTCCTTCTTGCAGCTCCTTATCGGAATCAGCTGACCGTGCATTGTCGATTCCGTTACCTCCGCCACCTCCTCCTCCGATTACAACTAAAATTCCGTCTGCTCCGCCGCCTCCGCCGTCGAAGGCGGCGGCTCCGTTGGCGCCGCCACCACCTCCCAAGGGGTTGAAACCGGTGGCGACGAAGGTCAGGAGAGTTCCGGAGGTAGTCGAATTTTATCACTCATTAATGCGGAGGGATTCGATTTGTCGGAGAGATTCCGGTGGTGGCGCAGCTGCTGGTGCGGCGGCCAAGGACATGATTGGGGAGATTGAGAACCGTTCTGCTCACTTGCTTGCTGTAAGTTTGAATTTTACTTTAAAAAGTCACTGGTTTACTTTAAGTTACTCCAAATTGCATATAACCCGATGTTAGATCGATATTCTTTTCACGCCTTAGTATAAAATGTTGTTCCAAATGTGTACTCGACTTAGTTAGTTTATTTATCACTCATTATAATTAAAGTGAAGCGTATAAACATGTAATGTAATATCCTGTCTTTGAATCATAATAATACGCATTTCTTTGTGAATTATCAGTACCAATCCGATCATATGCCAGGATTTTCAAATGTTATAGTACTAGAAAGTTCTGTAAGTAGGGGTTGTAATTAGTATTTCAGTTAGATTTGGGATCGTATGTGATTGGATCGATATTCGGGGGTGTGTTGTGTGAATTTCCCTACTGAATATTTACTCTACTTGCCAGTTGCAACTCTTTATGAGTTGATAATGACTTGCAACGGTGTTTTTATTTTGGAATTATTATACTACAAGATAGGACAAAATTAGGATTCTGATGACTTATATACAGAAAAGGGTGGGATGATGAGAATTGTATGGTAGACCATGTGGCCTTTTAAGGGTATTTATTGCTTTAAGTGTTGATTATACCTTTTTTGAGCAAATGTCCTCATTGTTTCAATTCCTTCTGTTGGGCTTGGGACACACATGACCCTATTATTTTCATTATTTTACCTTATCTTTATGTTAATTACAGATTAAGACAGATGTCGAGACGCAAGGTGATTTTATTCGGTCACTCATCAAAGAAGTCGAGGGTGCTTCGTTTACCAACATTGAAGATGTCGTGCCATTCGTCAAGTGGCTTGATGATGAACTCTCTTACTTGGTATTTCTTGTTTAGTGTAACTTTGTTTGAACTTCTGTCTTGGAAATACATTGGACTTCTAATGATTTGAATATCTTAAACTATATAGGTTGATGAAAGGGCTGTGTTGAAACACTTTGATTGGCCAGAGCAGAAAGCGGATGCATTAAGAGAAGCTGCATTTGGCTACGGTGATTTGAAGAAGCTAGAGTCTGAGGTGTCGTCATTTCACGATGATCTTAGACAGCCTTGTGGCTCTGCGCTCAAGAAAATGCAATCCTTGTTTGAGAAGTAAGAATTTCTATCAAGCTCTGGCCAACCATAATTCAATTAATGTTAATGGTTTTGTATGTTCCCGTACTCAAAACTAAGCGGTGTGGGTATAGGTTGGAGCACGGGGCTTACAATTTATCCAGGATGAGGGAATCCGCTTCAAACAGATACAAAGTTTTTCACATCCCGATGAATTGGATGCTGGATACAGGCTATGTAAGTCAGGTATATGTTCTTAGCCTCATCTTGTAATTTTGATTTGCTTGCATCTGGTTTGTGAATATGGTGGTATATACTGCACAATATCTTCAGGACTCCAATCAGAATCATGACTCTTACTGACTGAAATTGCAGATCTTCTAAGTATCTTTTGTTTCTGTTTTAGTACAACATACTGTTAGTTTCAATAAGAATTATAAGATTGATCCAACAAACTCTATTAAATGTCATTTGTACCGGAATCTACTTGGTGTGGACAATACATTCTTACCGTTATGAAACGTAATCCCAACGTTTTCCAGTAGTTGAAGGTTTTGGTGGTCCATCACCGGGCGAAAATCTTGAGCACCCAACCATTTGATGGTCAGTTTATTTGTAATACTGAATTTGTTGGTAACGTGTGGTCCTTCCGATTTTCAAACTTCCTGGCAAGTAGAATCGAATTTTATTGCATGCTGTGACTTGTGATGTAATTCCATCACCCTTGTTTCACATGAGTTTGTTTACTAGTTTATGGATACTTCCTTCCAATTCAATCTTTCTAGGAATGTTTCAAGCCATTTTTTTTGTAATTTTCGATTATTTGCTCAATGCCGAAATTAGTAATTCTGAGTCATCCATCAGAAATAATTGTGCACCTGCTGACCTGCACAACCTAATCTGGAAACTGTTGCAATCAGTTCTGGTCCATAATGTACATCTCTTCCCAATTCCCATGATTCATCATCAGTGTATACACAAGTTCGCCTGATGATATTGACCACCACGTTCTGTTGTAGATCAAGCTGGCATCGGTGAAATTGGCGATGAAGTACATGAAGAGAGTACTGGCAGAGCTTGAAATGGTTGTTGGTGGTCCTGAAGAAGAAGAACTTATCGTTCAAGGTGTCAAGTTTGCTTTCCGAGTTCACCAGGTACACAAACACTTCCTGGAGATATGCTTGTTTATGCAATACTTTGCGGATGTTGTAGCTTATTGATTAATTTTCTTTTGGGTATTTTCTTCAGTTTGCGGGAGGTTTTGATGTGGAAACAATGAAAGCATTTCAAGAGCTGAGAGATAAAATTCAGTTATGCAACATTCAGTGCCAAAGTCAGCAGCAGAAATTTGTTTGCAGATCTTCAGCTTGCTAATTCACTCTGTAGCAAACTCCGCTTCAGATGTTCTTACTGCATTTTGTTGTATAAAGAACCAAACATATCGATTTGTGAATATACAGTTCGCGACGATTCATTCAATCAAAATTATTTATCAGGTCAATAAGATTTAAGGATGGGAGAGTTTTCTCGTTCAACTTGGTGGGGTTTGCTTGAGATTCAAATGTTTCATGGTTCTTTTGTTTGTTCAAAAGATTCTATGAAGTTATTAGTACAGATGTTGAAGATTAGCTTTAGTGGTACTGGTTATAATTGTGCAGATATCATAATCATAGTACTATTGTTTTGAAAACTGTAATCAAAATAGTAATCATACATTACTAAATATGCATGTAATGACACAAAGAATGCTCTGACTTTGCTCTTATTTACCCTTTCAATTTCAAGAGAGCATAATCTTTCCTAATATTTGTGACTGTAAACATTTTACATTTGTATAATGTAATAATAACCTCACACATGACAAAGTGGTGTCAACTATCAACCACACTAGAAACTGATTTAAGTTGAACAAAATATAGACAAGACATCCCATATCCAATCCCAAGCATCAATCTCACATGACAAGAGCTGCATATAGCAGCTGATTCCATGTATCAGGTAGCCCAGGGAGGCACCAATGGCTGCAGTCAACACCCGAGTGATCACCACTGTAAGCCGACGGATGTGCATCTTTCCTTAGCTGAGACAATGTTGTGATGTCCAGAAGAAACACTGGCTTTGACATCCCACGCAATACTTTGTATACGATTTCAGCTTCTGGTGGCGTACCCCCTGGATAAGTAGACCCTGTCAAGGGTTGCTGCTCGCCATTGCAACTCTTAGCCTTGGAATTCCATTCCCTAGCCCTATAATTTTAACATTTAATGAAAACATTATTGCACGGAAAAAGCATCTATTGTTGGCTTTTAGGTTATGCATTAGCAAGTAACTTACTGGTAATGAGTGGGGGAAATGCCTTGGAAGAAAACTTTGGTCTTGGAAGGATTAACGTTAACTTCAACCCATCGAGCCCAAGTGGTCAAGCCCTTGTAAAACGCGACAAGACGGTCCATGTCCTTGGATACCTTGGTGCCATCTTGTATGTAGTCCCATCTGCAACAAGAACATTGTATTAGTCGAAATTGCAGTAAAATGTAAGGATATTAACCAGACAAGTGGAATTAAGGAAGAGTTGTGACTTGTGATACATACCCTTGAGAAGAAGCTCCTTTGTGAGTCCACCAATGCCATGTGTTGAAGATGAGCATATCCATTCCTCTCCAAGCATTGCCTTGTTGAATGGAGTTTAAGTTCAATACTCGCCCTATTTTTTCTCGTGTTACGTCCACCAAGTATGTTGATCGGTAATATAGTATGGACACTCCATAATCCTGAAAATAAAATCAACTTGTTCAATATCAGTACTAAATCTGCCTTTGAAATTTTGTCAATACATGATGGCATTATCCTAAAGTGCCGATTTAAATTATTGGGTTGGATCTTATGTCCTATTCATGTTAAAGTTTCATCGACCTAGGTGTAAAATTTGGGTCGGAACTCATGAGGTTGTTGTCCATGATAAAAATTACTTACGTGGTCTATCATAGTTTTGGCAAAACGAACAAATATTAAATATTCCGTCATCCTCCGTCCTAGAGAAACCAGCAGTATAACTTTCTCATTTTACCAAATTGAGCCCAACAAAGCTCAACCCAGTATCGTCCTAAAAATGAGAAACGACATTGAGCACAAGAAAGCCCAACCCAATTTTCACCTACTTCCCTTTTCCTCTTTGGGCCTAACCCTTATAATAAGGCCACAATTAACCGGTATAACCTATAATATGAGACCAAATACAAACCACAATTAGAATCTTACTTCCTCGGCTCTTATTTATCCATAAAGCTTTATACATTTATTATTTTTATCATTTCATAAAACTTCATACGCAAAAGACACTTGGTAGAAAAGGTATTGTACCACTACGAGTTGTCTATGAACAACCAAAGCAAGTCATAAGACACTGGTTTGTGGAGATGAATATCCCATCCACTTCAACTTCAACCAGATATGAATTGATTTTTAAACGAACCTTTTCTTATTATTAGTTGTTTGTGCGACCCTGGAGACTGAAGAGCATCTTTCTTTTTCCATTTCTTTTTCTTGACAATTCAATTTTCAATAAAAACGGTGCATTAATCATTGCATTGCAACTTACATGTAGATAAAGTTGTACACCAACTATAACGACCATTATACTTATGGCCTCTCCACTGTACTGCACTAGTCAAATTAAGTTGCTTTTTTAATGAGTTTCCATTATTTTGCTTTCAAATAACTTCACCTCCATACCCATTTTTATTAAAACCCATTTTACTCCGCACAATAAATATGAGATCCACATAAAATGGTAAACGAATTCCACCCTCTTTATAAGAGAGGGGTACCGGGGAATACATAACATCAAATAAATCATATATACTTTTTCCATTCTGTAGAAGTTGTCAAGTTTATTGTCAATGCTCTAATACAATGTGAAACAAAGGAGAATCACTCTCATATATAGATTGATATCTGAATGATTAATACAGTAAGTATTGGGAAACTAATAATCTCTTGCTTATATAGCAAATAAAAAAGAGAAATATTAATTCTTATTGACTTCTAATACTAATCCTATCTAGTATAATTGCTTCCTTTGATTAAGCAGAGTAATATTATTACACTATATAGTACCTGTGGGGTTTATTTTACTTTATATATACATATATATTTATAGGTAATTGATTTGATTGTTTAAATTAAATTTTGATTGAGAAAATGTGTTTATTTAGATCAATGGTGAGCTGTGTGGGACATGAAGAACATCAACATCACATTATAGTTTAATCAAGTAGTGCCAATAATCCATCCATTAACAACCAATTACCCCTCTAATATACTCATAATATTAGCATGTATAAACAATTGCTAATTTGTACTACTATCAATCACTTCATACCATATGCATATACACACAAGTGGGATGGATGGCTATTTGGTACTTCTCCACCCTACCCTCCTTCACCCTACCCTCCTTCGTATCTTAGAACTTCATACTTATAAAAAATATTTATTTATTTTTTATGCTAAAAGACTTACATGAATTTTTTTAAAAAATCGGATGAAGTTGAAAGTAACTAAAAAAATGTAATAACAATCTGGAAAAGGGGCTAACAGGATTAGATTCGATTTAACACCAACTTAGAGAAGATTACGACAATAATTCTTAATTATTCTCGAATTAGCTCATCAACCCATGTCCAATGGTAGAGTTTGAAATTTATCTTTATGATCAGCTTTCTCTTTAACCGTGCACTATTGGCTTTAATCTGCCCACTGTGTAATGATGCTTCTTGAATGATCATTTCAAATTCAACTCATTTTCGGACATTCGTAAAGCTTCATATAATATTATTGGGCATGGAATATGACTTAACGTTCACGAAACTAATCTATAATATCTCATCAACCAATCACATAATAACTATATCTCATATACCTCGTTAAACCATCCAATTACATATATATACCTTCCTAACCTAATCTTTAAAATGATCCCGCCCATATACACATAGCAAGTTTACAATTACATAATTCTAATACAATATATCATAACATAACATAACATAACATAACATAACATAGAGACGTGTGATTGATTTCAGAATCGTAAACTTACCAATCCGAAACACAACATATCATAACAGTAATACGTGTATGGTATATTGGTTCCGATGGGTACATCATGCTAGTATGGAGTCATGTGAAGTAGGATTTTAATAAAATATGATGTCTATTCTCTCCATAGTTGTCTGGATTGTTTGTCAATTTAGGACCAAAACAAAATGTTGCAATACTTTATAACTGTAGATGGAGCTCTTGTGAAAGATAGGACCAAAATGACTGACCTGAAATGTCACGGTAGAAAGCGATTCTTGTCGGACAAAACTCGTCTTCGATTTAGGAACCCACGCATAAACCATACAAACCAGCGATTGCCACTGATTCAGACTCAGTGAGTCACCCACAAACATTATCTTCTTCCCACTGTATCTCCTCAGAAAATCCAACCCATTGAACCTGCACAAAAATTTAAACACCGAGTCAACTCACTGAGTTCAAACAAAAATCCCACACGCGCGCGTACAATTAGTTCAGCGCAACGTACAACACGTGGACAATTTAAATTTCCACCATAACAAACACGACTATAGCAAAATTGAACATATCTAAAGTCAATAGATAAATGACTCAGCTTATAAGAGTAGAGAGTTATAAATGAAGAAGTACCTGGGAATGTTGCAAGAGTCGGGTTTCCAGGAATACTTGAGGTACTGCTTATCGGGACGACCATACTTGACACAGTCGAATTCGGGGTCGATAAACGGGCAGCCGGAAGATTGGTAGAGCGGGTACGAAGTGTCGACAACCCAGTTGCCCTGGAACAAGTTGCAGCTGCTGGCTAGTTTGCGGCTAGTGAGATTATTGGAATGGACTGGAAATGGCGCCAGGACTAGTACTAGTGCTAAAATGGCGGCTTTAATGAAGCTCACCATTAGTACTGGCCTGGTGAGCAGCAACATGAATTAAAAGAGTATGATCAATTGGAAGAAGTGTAAAGTGTGAAGAAATAGTAAAGGTGCCTTCAAATTTGTGTCGTATTTATAGACGAGCTAGGCTTTGATGAAACAGCGGTGTTGTGTACTGGACTACTGGTACTGGTTGTTGTGTGTAGTGTACCACATTGTTTTCAATTGTACCAACTCCGTCTCAATGTTAAATACTCCGTAGCCTGATCACTCCGGGTTCATTTACCTGGAGAGTCGAATATAAAATTTAATAAAAAAATAAATTAAATATATAATAATAGAATAGAAAAAAAGAAGAAGAAATAGCTAGTTTATAAAGTATATGGGATATTGAATAAAGTAAATTAATGAGGAACTGAAAATGAGACGGACTAAAATAGAATACGGATAAATGAAATTCGGGTATTAGAAATATATTAATTATTTAGAGTCGTGAAATTTACAATGTGAATAAATAACTTAAAGTGATTAGTAAACAGAATATATATAATATGAAGAATATTTATCATTTATAAATTATACAATAACATTATTAATCTATACTCTAAAAATCCACTAGAAGACACCCTGTCATGACCATTTTATTGTTCTTTAATGGACCTACCTAGCCATAATTTTGCACGTAGAATTATTACCCTTTTGCTAGAACAGAATTTTTTTTTTTTTTTGAGTCTTTTGCGAAAACAGAATTTATGAGCATAAATCAAATTAATTTGATAGTTTTTTTCTTAATTGGTTAAATTTTTTATTAATAATAAACCAATAGTACAAAGAATACTCCCACAAACAAATACAGCGAAAAAAAATCACATCATCCAAACTATGAACACTATATCTAAACCTCAACTATAAAGTTAACCATCATAACCAGTGAAACCCAACAAAATTAAAGTAATCTCCCCATCATGCTTTACCACTAGATCGAAACTTAACCTCCCGAACATTTGCAGATTAGGATAGAATCCACCGTCAATTTCAAAAATACACAAGAATTATCTATTTTATCGAAGTCCTCACTTTTATACGAGTTGGTTTTGCATACACACTTATCAATCCTCACCAAAAGTTAATTTGATAGTTGGATGCAACTTTAACTTGGATTACTCTTTTACGATTTCAAAAAGTTATTGACAAAGAAATTAAGAAACTCATTATAAAGGTGAACCCCGCAACTTAAAAGAATATTTAATTTTTTTTATTTTTTTCAAATTTTCTTTTACAAGCACTTTTTACAATCACTATATACGATTAATTTAATTGAACACTGATCTCCTTTTCTTGTTTTTGGGGGCGGGTGGAACACATTAAAATTGATAAGTTAATTCAACTGAAATGGGTATTTTTTTAGGGGCGAGTGGAACACATTAAAATTGATAAGTTAATTCAACAGAAATGTATATTTTTTTAGGGGCGGGTGGAACACATGTTAATTCAACAGAAATGTTACACATGCAGTGATGCACATATAGTGGTCTAGTGGATATGATAATTGTGACCATGCATTAACATCTCCGTTATAACTTTTCAAAGAGTCCCCTTTTTATAAGTTTGTCAGAATTTTCCAATCACACTTATATTTAGAGCCAATTTTGCATTTACACCCAACAATCAATGTGTGTCCATCACTAGGAAAATGGATTAACTGCTGCACAACCAACATTCACGCCATATTCTCATGAAAGTCCTTAAAATTATCAAAGGTTGTCAACAATTGAAACATACACAAGTTAAGAACCAAGGTTCTAAAAGTAATTGGGATAACAAAACTTTTCACTTGGAATACTCAATCAACGTATTGTACGGTTATTTTTTCAATAAACATGTTAATTTGTTAGCTAGTTTAAAATAAAATGATTAAAAATAAATCTTTAACTTACTACATGTAGATCGTTTAGTAGTTATTTGTAAACCGATATGTAACCTTTCACCTCAAAGTCTACTAATTGTAATATATTAAATGCACAAATGATAAATAACTAAGGAATCATAAAAGATTATGAATAAACAAAATTATGCATGTGATCCATCTCTAATTTATGTCAATACAGGTTGTGTATGCTATAACATGACAAGGTACCCATAGGACGGCTGCTCGGTTGCTATTGAGTATTGAGTATTGAGTGACTGGATGAGGCCTCGGGTGAACCTCATTGACGCTTCCAAAACTAACCCTTTGGCTGATATATTTCATTTTCATTTTTTCATGAAATACTTGAATACATTACTTCATATATAACTATTAATTGCAGAGTCTAGCTGATTAACTAACTTACGATTATAAATTTGAAAGAAAAAAGTTATTGCATAATAACTATTTTCCCTATTTCTCTATTTTTCCTACCTCTTATCATTCATCAATCTCATATTTATATACAAATATATATAGCTAGATATAATAAGGAATCATAATTCAATAATACTTCTAAGTACGAACATTAAGGAGTCCTGATATATTTATACTTCTAACACACCCCCTCAGTCGAAACGGGAGTTTGATGAACGTTGAGAATGTCCTGAAAAACGTCAAACAATACTTGTGGAGGTCCTTTGGTGAAAAATAGACTCATAGGTAAGAATCAACAGATTTCATCCATGACGTTCTATGTTGATGTTGTACGAGAACGGTCGAGGCAAAAGATATGACGGAACGATGGATGATACCATGTGGAGTTGGTTATGGGCAACGAGGACCCAAATATTGTACCCTACTCCAGTGAGGTGCTCGAGTCTACAAAAATCGGGTGGAAGAAGTTCACCCAAAACAGACATAGAGAGACATCTAAAATATGAGAGAATATAAGATCACACAGAGGTGGAAAAAGACGGATCAATAAGTGATCACATTGAGATAGTCCTGAGTAGGCAGAGAGGGGTCAACATGTGACCTCAATAGTCCAAGATAGAGCGGATCAAGAGCTTCAGACAGCTAGCTCGAACGACTGGAGATGGAACAAACATCTCACGAACTCTAACCACAAAAGTAGCTTTTGACTAGGAAGCTATGTGGGATGGTCTGGTGGCGCGTCGGGTTGATCTGGAGATGAGGAGAACCCTTTTGATCAGGACGTGCCACTTCGGGAGCTTAATCTGATCTCAGAACGGAGCAGAGACAGTTGCTCGAGAAAATCGATGACGCGTGGAGAAAACGCAGCAGTAGACTGCAGGAGAGGAAACAGCTCAACTGCATAAAAGAAGAGAAATCTATTGCGTAATCAAAAGAATAAGACCTTGCCAGAGGATTGTCCGTCGGAGAAGAGGGCGATGACGGCCGCGAGCAACTATAGAGGCGGTCGATGAAGATCGAACATGCTGGAGCGATCGCTAGACAGGAGAACGACGATTGCGGGTAATTGCAGGTTGATAGAAGAAAGTTTGACAGGTTGAAGAAAATTGTTTAAACATGGGAGGGGGTCGACAACAGTGGACTATTCGATCAGAGGAGAAGTTCGACATATTGAAAAAAATGGTTCGAACGTGGGAGGGGATCGACAACAGTGTGTTGTTCGATGAGAGGAGAAGTTCGACAGATTGAAAAAAATTGTTCGAACATGGGAGGAGATCGACATCGGACTGTTCGATCAGAGAAGAACTCAAAAGAGGTATACGAACGTGAGGTTCTGTATATACGTGAATATATCGAACGTGGGGTTCTATATATGAGAGTTCTGCAGCGGAAGATAAAAGGGAGAAAAGATACAAAAGAGATATAAGCAATGACTATCACATTAATTACAGTTAGGGAAAAGATGAGAGATTACCTAACCAAGATATCATATGAGATAGGATTATAATTTTCAGCAATATGTTGCTTAACTGAGAATGCATTTTGACCTATTAAACCTCATTTGAATCCGATCTCCACCGTTCAGATTGTAGTTCCACGAGTTATCTTGTTGCTATCAAAATTTCGTGATGAACCAACGGCTTAATCCCCGGGACACTCAGTATTCCCCAGACTGCGCTGTGTTGTTAAACAATACAAAAATTGTCTTTTCTTCACAAAATTCATTGAGGGAAAAGAGTAGAGATATGACCAATGCTCATTGGAGACTTACATGGCTCTGATACCATAAAAGAACTACTTTCTCTATTTCCCTACCTCTTCTCATTCATCAATCTCATATTCATATACAAATATGTATAGTTAAATATAATAAGGAACCTTAATTCAATAATACTTTTAAATACTAACAATAAGGAGTCATAATCTATTTATACTTCTAACACATTCAACAACGCACACACAATAGAGGGGCACATTTTTAGGGAAGGCCGGGATCACAAAACAAAAGTACTAGGTCCTTCAACCTAGGCCAATCCGAAGCCTCCCCACTTGGCTAAGAAGTCAACAGTGTAATGGTCAAAATTCGCTCTCCCATCAAGACTGACATATTGGTCCATCAAGTCCACAACCAAATCCACGGTCTCTAAATGAGTCCATCTCATCCTCGCATGCGGGTTGGGCTTCCCTGCTTCCTAGCGGACAGACACGCTAGTCAACACACTTGGCGAGTCTGACAGACATGCGAGCCAACGCACTTGGCGAGTATGACAGACATGCAAGCCAACCTTATTTGACCGACCTGCCCAACCTACCAAAAACGAATTCAACCGACTTGAGATTCGTCCAACCCAATTCGCAAGGCCAACCATGTTAGCCTAACGGATT
>JAYMSP010003018.1:0-21514 GCA_036897095.1 Plantago elongata
ATAATTAACCAATATAATATTCATACATATTTTATCAAATCTCAATACCAATCACATCATACTTACACCAATCATTTATCTCTTACATAACCTATATAACAAACCTACAATACCCTATCTAATTACAATTCTATACCAAACACTAATTTTAACAATTCTACTACAATTCGATCACTATTCATCCATTCAAATCGATCCAACTCAAATGCCATGACAATCAGCCCCGAAGGTTTTTAAAAAAGAGGACATTTTGAGGGAGGTTTTTGTAATTATTCTTATTTTTAATGTGAACAAATACAAAATGTAATTTCCAACTAGTACAATTTAAGTTAATTTATCATCCACATCTTAAATTGGTTACCTCTCGTATTTTATACTATTACGAAGCGTGTACATTCCACTTCCTAACAAGCAAAAGACCACGTAAAATTAAGCTGTGAAACTTACGTAGATATTTAACAAAAGTTATTCAGGTTAACACTTTATAACACATGGACATTTTTTTCTCTCATGGTTAATTCCCCAACAAGCATAATGGACAGGCTCCTGTATATTGTGTCTTTACTATATTCTATGACATGTCTAGTTTGTTTCAGGTGTTGGTGAGGAGAGTCATAGAATAGTTGACAATTTGACATGGTCTTTCGACCAAAATTTGAGAGCAAGATCACTAGACCAAAATTTGAGAGCAATGAGTGATCTTGATTAATTCGAAATCAACCGGTGTTAAGCTGGCTAGGTATGTAATGTATTGTACTATTAGGGGGAGAAAATAATAGTGGATAGGAGTGGTTCTATGAAATCTCGAAAGATATTTAAACTAAATGAATTATTCTAAGAGTAAAATATATTATAAGATAAAAAAATTGTTATAAATTAGGAAAGTTTGATTCTCATGTAAAAACTGATCAATATGAATCAAACGTGCGATTTTTTAATAATCAGATCGGACATGTTTAACTATATAAGGACCAAAAAAGACTGGAAAACACATAAACACAAAAACATTCTACTATGTGTTTCTCTCTCAAATTCGTCGTTCAATCGCGTTTCTACTCTCGAATTTACCGAATATTGCAAGTTTTCATCTCGTTTCCACTTGATTTCAGCATACTAGCTTTCATGGAGATGAATCGGGTAAAAACAACTACGTTCTTGTAAGCTTTTGTGCGTGTTTTTGTGTGTTTCATGATTTGCAATTTAATTTTATGATCTGTTGTTTAAAATATTCAGATCTAGTTGCTAAGATATTCAAAACTTAAATCTATAGCAAAGAAGAAGCTAGCTCGTTAGATCTAAAAAAAATTTCAAAAATTTGTTTAGATCTGAAAAATATATCAGAGGCTGAACAGTAAATTCATAAGCATGTTTCTATTTTAACAACCGCAACCGTTGTTACGGCTTTTAGCTTGTGTTGCATTTTTCGCTTTGTTACAGTTTTAAAATGTTTTATTATATTTTTAAGAGTCACTGTTATAGTTTTAAGCGTCGATGTTATTGTGTCCAGCTTGTGTGTGTTTCGTTATTTTCGATCCAATTTTTATGATTCGTTGTTTAAAATTTTCAGATCCAGTTGCTATAATGTTCAAATTCACAAATCCAGAACGATGAAAAGGCTAGCTCGCCATATATGAGAGTCATAATTGAGAATATGTGGTATGAAAATAAATATATTATACTTGAACAACAAATTCGTATGTAACCAAACGGCTTTAAAAATCATTGTCATAGGTTCGAACTTGTTCAACATGATTCTGCTTTATTATAGTTTTAAGATAAATTGTTATATATTTCAGATTCAATGTTATTATTTTAACCATCAATATCAATGTGTTTAACTTGGGCTGCATGTTTCTGTTGATTATAGTTTTACTAGGTATTGTTGTAGTTTTAAATGACACTGTTATTGTATAAAGAACCAATTTGATGTTTTTAACTTATGCTGCAAGACTATTGTCTTGTTATAATTTTAAGAGTCATTGATATAGTTATAAGAGACATTGTAATTGTTGTAAGTATCACTGTTAAACTTATGTAGTGTTAATCACCTCTATTTATAATTTTAAGTTGTATTGTATTTTTTTATTTTTATTTATATTTTTTGTTATAGTTTGGAGAGGTTTTGTTATAGTTTAAAAAACAACGTTATTGGTTTAAGCATATATTTTACTGTTATTAGCTTGTGTTGCATGCCCCCCCTTTGTTATATATATGAGAAATTATTATTGTTATAAGAGACATAGTTATAGTTGTAAGTATTAATGTTATAGGTTTAACTTGTATTGCATGTTCGAGTTTTGTTAAAGTTTTAATAGGCATTGTTGTAGTTTTAGTATCTACTGTTGTTGTTTTAAGCATTAATGTTACTAAATTTTAGTTTTTGTAGCTTGTTTTTATATGTTATTGTTTTGAGTACAAAGCAACAATATTAGTAAGAGTCATCATGATTCTAACTCATTAATTGAATGTTTTAAGCAGGTACTGATGATACCATTGTGTTTGATGACAGGTCTCTCAAATGTGTCACTGCAGTATTGAAACAACAAAAGAAAGGAAGTTGAAGTTCACCAATCTGAAAAAAAATCGAATGAACATTTTATTTTAATTTTTTCCCTTATGAGAATAGATGTTTTAAATAAAACCTTAGATGATTGAATACTTAATAGTGTAATAATTGAATGTTGCAAATAAATTATATTCAGTTTGTTCATTGATGTTTTAATGGTATATGTGAATTTTTTAGATATGTTTAATGGTGGATTTATGATGTTAGTGTGCCAATTAAAACTATAACAAACCATCTTAGAGAATATCATGTAGCTTCTTAAAATCATCACACAATCTCCTAAAACATCACAAGAGGTTAAAACCATAATTGAAACATACAATACTGACATTAGAACAATCACATCATATCTTAAAACATGTACAAACTACGTTAAAATTGTAATTGTAAATTTTAGTGCGAACAACTTAAAATTATAACATAATCTATTAAAAATATAATTAAATGTTTCGACATTTTTAAATAATTCGATCGGTCAGACCGTTAAAACTTAAAAATCGTGAAAAGATTAAAAATTCTTTGATTTTATTATCTTTTCAGAATATCTTACATTTTTTAAAGATTTTCACTTGTTCCAATATAGCCACACAGTCAGGTAATCAATGTATGTAATAATGTCTTTAGTTTTAATTCGCATATTATTGATCTATTTCTCAAATTTTTTACTACTGTTGAAAAAATCAGAATATATACCATAGAATAGAACTCGTGTTAATCACTAATATGTCTATTACTAATTTACTATATACCGATGGAATCCTCATACATATCAACATACTCCGCACTGATTAATCAACTTTCCGAAAAAAATTTAGACCTAATAATCATACTTGAATTTCAAAAAAAGTTGCAAAAAAATTAAAAGATCTACCACAAGAAAGAGTTGAATATGAGAGTTTTATTACAAACGTTTAAGGGATTGTTTGGTATACAATCTGAATTGACAAAACATAATTTAAATGACCTATTTTGTATACAAAACAGATTATTTAAATTGAATTTTATCAAATTAGATTGTTTAACAAACAATCTCTAACACTAAGATCATCTTCAATGGTCGCAGCCGTCGCACGTCCATTGGTTTGCTAAGTGGCCAGCCTATTCTTTTTCTTACTTTTTTATAATTTGTCCAATTTCAAACGCGAATAACTCGAAAAATATAAATGTAAGAAATATATAAAAAATTTATCAACGGATTCTTCTCTTCGATATCTACAAATAGAGACCACTCTCAACTATTTTTTGATTATTTCATCTCGAACTCATTTTCTCTCTCAATAAAATTTAAAATTGTAAAACAACCTCTAAAAATACAATTGTATTAATTTCGACTTCTAAACACTATTGTACTATATTAAATTTAGCAAAATAAAATAATATATTTTTTTTGAATTTTAAACTTTAACAAATTATAAAAAGCGTATAAAAATGTAATTTTATTCATTTCAACATCTCCACACTCTTATAATATGAATAATATGTAAGTAAAAATTATTTTAAAAAATAAAAAATTTCATGATATGGTGACGACGTGACGACGATGCGTCACTACTGCAGAAAAAACGCACGACGACGCGTTGAGGCGTCACCGTTACGGATTGTCTAACTTCACCCATCCAATACGTTACTCATTCCATAACTTGCATTCGTCTAACTCCATTAAATTCATCTAGAAAATGAAAATAAATTTCTCCATCAATGAAGAAATCGTCCAAGAAAGGGCTAAAAATTGCCATATAAAGGACTTTGACTAGTACAGATACATGCCTCAACCACAACTTTAAATGAGACATTTGGTTGTATAAGATGCCACAGAGAGACGTGGAATGAACCATTTAAATCGTGACAATGACTTATTTAAAAGTTAAAAACTAAAGAATAGACGTCAATTAATTAGTACACGAATAAATAGAGAAAGCATGTTGATGAAATTGATTAGAAGATTTTAGGAAAAATAAACATCACTTGAAGGAGAAGTATCCGTATCAGAAAGAGACAGGACAACGAACTGAGAGGCCCACTGCGGTAGCTCAGCCGGCCACTTCGACAGTCAGATCACTCGTTCGTGCACGTAGACATTTTGTGGGGTGGGTGTTTGGCTGGTTGTACACCACCCCATCCCACATCTAACACCTACTCCTAATTTCTTTAATTCTATTTAGTATTTTAATAGTTTATCATTTGTCTTGGTCCATTGTGACTCTTGTCTAAAATTGTGTCTCTAATCTTCTCTTGATTATTGCTAATTGATTTAGTGCTCATTAATTAGTATAATAATTGATACTTAGCATTGACCATATGATATGGTTGTTACAATTGAATTTTTACGGATAAATCTTATGGGCGGTTTGGAATGGAATTGTGATCGGTCAATTTAGTTCGATAAACAGTGATTTAGCCTAAAATATATTTTAAATACCTCATTTCAATTCCATTCCAAATATAATTTCACCAAAATCTATTCAAACACCCATTCAAATTATATATTAATATTTTTTAAAAATTTCAATTCACCCGAATTACGACACTTACCGCATTAACCTGGTGTGCTGGCAAGAATGGTACAACACAACAAATTAAAATATCACTTTACTCTCTCTTCCTCGTTTTTGTTACCATCACTTATCTCTTTAATCTTTCACAACAAAGCTTCTCTCTACCATTATTCAACCAAGACCAAAAGTCTTTCTTTTTCATTGAACAACTCTTCTTTCTCTCAATTCATTTCTCTACTAAAAGCTCATATCCGAAAAAATGGAGGAAATCACTGACGTCGTGAGCAACATTAGCATCGCTGGTGACACTCAGAAGAAAAATCGGATTCAGGTTTCCAACACTAAAAAGCCAACGACGTCGAGCTTTCTGCTATCGGAACTCAGAATGACTATCTCTACGGTTGTGAGTGTTGCTGAGATCCTCAAGAATAATGGATTCGCTGTTGAGAAAAAGATCACAACATCCACCCTTTTTACGTAAATTGGTGGGCTGCACACATTTATGGTTCTTGAATCTTTAGTACGTCAGGACGGATGCAAAAATATACGTCGGGTGGTAAATTTTTTTATTATAAATTTAATTAAAAAATTCATTATTAATGAATAACGAAAATTACGTTTTCAAACTCACATAGTAATGAATAATGTTTAGACTATAACTTTTAAATTATTTGCTCATAAACGGAAGTAATTAAATATAATATAACTTTGTTTAGATTGAATAATTTTTTTATTGTATTAAGTAAATTAATTTATCATTGAATAGAAAAAATAAAGAAATAAAGAAAGTTAAATTAAATAAAGTTAAATATTTATAAAATATGATAGTGAGATGTAAACTAAAGGAACATTAAAAAAGATATAAATAATAAAAAATGTTACTGAATCATAAAAAAAACAATATAAATAAAATTGTTGGAAAATCTAGCACTACTGATAATCGAATTTGTAATTAATTGATAGGAGAAGACTTTATGCAATATAGATGCACCAGTTGAGCTAGACCAATTTCTTTCATAATTCATTCTTACTAAATATATCAATATTCATTAAATTTTTTCGAAGGGTTTAATAGACATTTCATGTTCAAAATCAAAGGAAAGTGACTGCGGTTCTTAACATATCAATTCACTTTAATGAATTATCTTAATTAATTGTGTGATGGAGGTTTGTTTAGCATGTTTCCTTTAAATAACTTCTACAGTCACAATTAATAATAGAAGTTGGGTTGACCAAGGATTAAAAATTTACTTGGTACAGAGTGAAATACAAGCTATGTTACATAAAATTCTGAATGGCCTTGAACTAGGTAAAATAACATTTGACACTATAAATTTTTTGATCAAATACGAACCATCAAAAGAGACTTACAATTCATAATAAATGACGTAAATTTAAAAGAGATCGTCAAAGAGGTACGTTGTATTTTTATTTCAAGTACAAATTAAGAGTCGTAATTTTAAAATTACGACTCAAGGTTAGGAGTCGTATTTTATTTTCCTCCTTTGAGTTAATTTAATACCTTTTTTTAGTTCATTTTTACGACTCTTATAAAGAGTCGTAAAATTTAAGAGTCGTATTAGATCAGATGTCTTGTAGTGTGACTCATCATAATATTTAATGTGTTTTATAAATTGTTATTGAAAATTTACATTTACAGGGTATATAAAAAGGCCATCGAAGGTGAAGACTACAAAGAGTTTAATAAATGTGACACTTGATTGACCTGTTGATAATCATACATGATGGTGAAGAATTATGTAAAAAGTTCCTTCCTTCTTGATTCTATGATAGTAGCATAGAATTAGAACATGCATAAGTTATAAACACATGACAAAATAATTTTTGTTCATTAGATTGAGTGAACCATATAATGAGATATTCACATATAACTCTAATCTTATACAACAAAAATATGAAATTCAACTTACACTAGTGTGCAGTTCTTCAGAACAAGCTAAAGCACTAGAAATTATTGGTGAAGATCGTCAACAAGTTTTGGTTTAACCGGATGGTGAAGAACCCTAACTCGTACAGTCGTATGGTCGTACCAAAATCATTTGCTTCATAAATGGTGTCGGTGAATTTATTATTATTAGTTAATATGGGCCGGTTAATATCACAAATGACAAATCCCTCCAAAGGTTTCGATCTAGTGGGGCTCCTGGCTAGTCTGTTTGTTCCTTGAAAGGCACTTGATTTCCGTTTCCTTCACTTTGAGACCTTTCCGAAGCATTTGTTTTGCAGAAAACTACCTTTTAAAATTACGAATAAGTCCTAGACCTTTTCTAATTTTAACATTTAGCATAATGAGACTTTTTCCCTAGCAAAACGGATCACATTTTATGTGTAAGTCATATTAAAGGTATCTTACTAGATAATTAGCAGCATCTTGTTCTGCTTCGTCAACTGGATTAAATTATTCACTATCATCGTCACATACTAATTATCATGTTTCTTTAAAATCTTAACAAGCAGAACCATGATCAAAGCTATGAGGGGTAATAATTAATACAAAGTCCCAATGTAAGTCCTATGTAAATCATATATTATTTAATATATCCAATCCATCCGACATCAAATCCTTCCATTTGCAATTTTTAAATATCAGAATCAAAACAAATTGGACACTTAAAACACCATATGGTAGTTTTATAATCCTGCTTAAACACCATGTCATCATACACCAAACGCAACTCGACATCATAAAATTAAAAACTAATTACTGATATGACTTGATCCATCCACATTAATCTATCCTGGCCATAATAAAGTCCTTTAAAAATAATGTTATCTTACAATTAGCAAGTTCACATCAAGTTTGTACCACATTTTAGTAATTGGTTTAATAATCACCACAAAAATTCTTTGACATACTCAACAACAAATAGACATCAACGGGTTGTTAGAATTTAGAAGTAGAATTAACATTAAGAAAAGAACAAATAGTTGTGTCCCAAAATTATTAATTCCATACTTGTTGTTTTCCCAACAAAAAATAGTCTTGGTATTGCTATGCAGAGAGTTGATTTTTCTAAAGAGTAGATTAATAAAGTATCACAATTTGTTTAAAGATTGAGGCATTCCATATATTTTCAGTGGAAGATATATCTATGCGACTTGTTTGGCTTACAATTTTAACTCAATTTAGTTGAGATATGTAAGTTGTAGTATTTAGAATATCAATTTCATTCACCATATTGTTTTCAAACTTAATCGAGTTCCTACTCAATTTGCTTTCTCCTATCAAAACTTACAATTCTTTATAAAATTCTAACTTTATATTTGATATAGATTTTAACAATTTAATTAAAATTTAATCACTATTCATCACTTCAACTCATTTAAAATTCTGTTCAAAACACCCAAATAACTTTTCCAGCTTTTAGCAAGATCTTTTAAACTTTCACAAGAATCCATCTTGAATTTTTATATAATGAGATAGTAGTTGTACATAGTTAAAATAATATAGTTGTCGTACACTAAGTAGTTTCCAAACATGCCCTTTATTCATTCATTTAATTCTTATTTTATAATTGTAGAAAATATTTACATAATCCACCCGCCTCTCCAAAATTGCCACTTTGCAAATTAATATTCACAATTTAAACAATTACAAAACTTTCCCTTACGTTTTTAAAGTGATTACATATAAACTCAAAAATAAAAATTCTTTATTTATATTTTATTCTACCATTATCTTTATTTTTCTTTTATTTTTATTCTTTCTTTTTAATAATTGCATTTAATTACTTTTTAAATTTACATTTTAAACCTTTAATTTTTTCTTCTTCTCCAAAATTCATCACCTCTACTTCTTCCACCACCATCTCCTCCACCCTCCTTCACCATTAGTCCACCACAACCACCACCTGCAGTCTGCCACCTACCAAGACCGAAGGATGCACAATTTGAAACTACTTTCTTTCTTCTTCTTCTTTTTAAAAACGGAGTTGGAGCTCCGTATTCCAGCTTCCATGGAAGCTGGAACGCCAACAGATCTCGAAATAGATTATGAAATCTGTTCCATGGAACAGATTTCGAGCTTCCATGGAAGCCTTGCCGGATCTCCGGTCCAGTGACCAGAGCTCCGATCATTTTTTAATTTAAAAATATAATTAAATTTTAAAATTTGATGGAAATTTAAATAATTTGAGGATTCACTGTATTTTTTTTTGAAGGATATATAATATGAAAGAAGAATTATTGAGTGGGTGTATTTCATTAAGTTTAAAATATGAGGGACCATACTATCATAAAATTTAATTATTTTTTTTGTTCATTAAGTATAAAATATAAATGTTAAAAGAAACTTCATTGGGTAAATTAGTAAATTAACTAGTACGACTATTTTTGAATTATCGTATATAGTAAAAGTAGTCGTACATAAAATTAATGGTCAAGATTAGAGTTTAACGATTGTACAACTACTATCTTATTTTAACAAATAATACGACTACTATCTTACCATAGAAACCTCACCCATCTTAATTGTAAGAAATTCATACTTTAATATTCCTAATAAAAGGACAAAATAGTGTCTCAATATCAATAATTCCATAAATAGGACAATAAAGTCAACAAAATACGGAGGATCTCTAAAACCCACACGGGGATATGGTAATAATGAAGATTCATATAAATGTTGTTGATGAATCCATTCATTTCATTCATATAGTATTGTTCCATTTGTTTGTTGCCGTCACTTTGCCTGTGGTTCATAAAAGCCATGGGGACCTCATCTTTCACGCCTTCACTTGCCGGTGGTGTACCTCACGTTTCATAAGCAGTACATCCAACCACTATTCCAAGTATTTTTCACATTCTCAAGTCTTTCCAATTGTTCTCACTATAATTATTATTAATATTAGTCTGCGTTACGCTTCTTCTATCTTCTTTCCTAGGCACCATCACAGATATTACGTACACTGCACTTACATACCCCACTCACATACTTGATACATGTTACATACATGTTTATAATTCACTCAATACTCACTCTTCCTTCTTGATCAATTCACACTCCCACCTATACCTTATTCAATTGAGATTCGAGATTGATCATGAGTTCTTTCATGGAGTTTGCCAAGTGTTTCGGGATCAAAGTTAAGTCGTCGTCGTCTAGGAAGAGAATTGCCGCGGTTGATCGTGATGGATCGTCGTGTGATGACCAGAAATGTTCATTGACCGTGACTCGATTTTCGTGGGAAGAGGTTGAGAGATTCACCAAGGATTTCTCTGTTGTGATTGGATATGGAGGATTTAGTACGGTCTATCTGGCTGAGAAGCTCTCAGTTGCTGGTTGTGCGACTGTGGCTGCAGCCGTGAAGGTCCAGTCCTGCTGCAGCGAACGGCTTAACCGGGCTTATAAGCAGGAGCTGGAGATCTTGCTTCATCTTCGGCATCCGAATATTGTCAAACTTCTTGGTCATTGTGATGATCGTGGTACGTTCTTAGTGTCTGTTTGCAAATGATTCGGAATTTCTGATTATTAAAAGTCGAAATTAAACGTGACTCTAATTATTGAAAAGTAGTTTTACACTTTAACTAATCATGTTCATGTTTGGTATTACAGAAGAAGGTGTACTAATATTCGAGTATGCACAAAATGGGAATTTGGAGGAGAAACTGCACGGATCAAAGAAGATTCTATCCTGGAAAAGACGCATGGCTATCGCGTACCAGCTCGCTCAAGCATTAGACTATCTCCACCAGCAACAAATCGTCCATGGTGATATCAAAGCGTCCAATATTTTGTTGGACGAGAATTTAGACTGCAAGCTATGCGATTTTGGATCCTCGAAGATGGGATTCTCCTCGACGATACTCCCCCCATCTTCGGATTCTCCTTTTGGACGAAGGAATAACAGAATTATGATGATGGGTTCTCCAGGGTACACGGATCCTCACTACCTTAGAACGGGACTAGCCACTAAGAACAACGACGTGTATAGTTTTGGGATTGTTTTGTTGGAACTTATAACGGGGATTGAGGCGTTTAACCCCTCTGGAGGTGAGAGGCTGATAACGAAGGCTCAACCGATGTTGAGGAATGTGGAAAAGGTGGTGGAAATGGTGGATCCCCGTCTTCCAGGACACGATGTTCATGTGGATGAAGCTAGAGCAGTTGCCGCGCTAGCCGCTATGTGTCTCTGTGATTCTCCAAGTCTTAGGCCTTGTGCAGCTGATGTGTTGAGTACAATGAGAGATAAGGTCACTTCCATATCCTTTCTTTTGGAGAAAGAAAGAAGAGCTTAACATGTCAAAACTACTCTTTGACTCTTGTACAAATAGTTGAGGCCTTGCGTGAACGAGTGCTTGATTCATGTAGTTTGATAGGAAGCTTTTAGGTGATACAAGACTTTGTAGATGGATTCTTCCAACATCTCTTCATCAAAACTTCAATACACACATACTGTAATGTTGTTTTGTGCAACACTTTAGGATGAGAGTTTGATATTTGATAAAGATTGGATTAAAGTACATGACTTTGTCCATGTGAGATTGAGATTTAATAATGATGATACAATAAATTTACAAACATTTTTACTTCCTATGTCCCGTACGTCCCGTACTAAGTTTTCTACTTTATCATTTTTATTATCCTGATTAAATTTTTTCATTTTTATTTGTATACATTTATAGTACAAATTTAACATTAAAATATTTATACAATAGCTTAAAATTACATCTTATGTCACTCAATTATAGACAAAAGTACTCTTATCTTATTATTTTATGAAAATACTCTTGTCTTATTTTTTAAATTTTAAAAGTGTTTGAAAAGTTTAGGACGAGATGGATGAAGTAAATTATTTATCCAAAGATTCTAAATTTTTATTTGAATAATTAAATCGAGTGAAATTCTCCATCAGTACAATCAAATTTAGTTATATCTTCACGTGTCACTTTTTTTGGTGTAGTTATTAATGATAGCTCAATGAGTTGTGCATATATATGGTTATTGATTGTATGCTACTCCTGAATCTCAAGCATGTTTATATATAACTCCTTACAATGATTATATAATGTGTAAGCATGTTTATCTATAATTCCTTACAATGATTATATAATGTGTTACTTAGTGTACTGGTTGTGTTATTTTAATTAGATTAAATTAAATTGAACTGAAGTAAAATATAAATTATAATTAATTTGAATTGAATTAAATTGAATTAAATTAAATTGAAGTGAAGTAACTTTTAATTAAATAGAACACGGTATAGGTTTAAAATGATTTTAGTAAAGTCAAGATATGGACGATATACAAACATTCATTTGTGATGTTTTATTAACGTGTCATGAATGTATATTTAAAATGGAGTGAGGTTTAATGTAAACACATATTACACATGCACACATTAAAATATGAAGGATACAAATGAGTAGAAACACTTCATATTACTTTGTTCCTTGGTATCATCATATTTTAGGTGAGTAGTTAAATCAAAATTTTTTTTTTTTGAAAATTGTGAATATCTGCATATATCGATCTCCAATCTAATTCACCCATAACCGATCATATATGTATCTTTTTAATCGTCTTTCATTTATTATCAATTTAGAGACTATTTGAGAAACAATTGTAATCGATCTATTTGACTCAGCTCATTTAAATTTTATACTAATCAGCCTCATAAGTGTGGTCGTAATTATCTCGCAGAAGAAAAGAAAGTACTACTCGTGGATAGTACGTGCATTGGACTTGTACCTTTCTTCTTCCTGCACCCAACTCTCAGGAGGTATCAGTGACAGAATTTTTCTACACCCACTAGAATTTCCGCCACTTCTCCGATCGGACACGGCCTTTCGGTATTCTGCTCCGATCAGATTTCCACCCCAGGTCACGGCGACCTCCTTCTCCAGTCCTGTCAATTAGGGTAAAATCCTCTTACCATTTGTTTCCAATCTCTCTTCGCTTGTTGAAACTTACGATTTAGTTATGCGTAATGCTTATTGAGTGTTCTATTGTTACATTGATCTGGTTCACTTTTTTTCTCGTTGAGCGATTCATCCAAATTTTCACTCATCGGCATGTTAGTTTATCAAGTATCAAATCAACAGCTAATGCAATTTGACCTATTTTAGTTTGTGAATTCCGTACATCTGAATAAGATACTACTTGTGCTTAGTAGTTAATTGAAGTATTCCTTCCTTGCCTTCTTAAATAATGTCTTTTGCTTGTATATTTTACTATGTGTGGATTCAGAAAACGAAGAAGAGCCATGTCAGAACTGAGAAGAGCACCGTCGCAACTTAAAAGAGCAATGTCACGGCGGGTTGCACTGGCACCGGTTGAAGAGGTGCATAAATAGCTTCATACTTACTTTTGTCTTCTCTGGATTTGTAATTGTATGCTGTCATGATATTTTAGTGTTGCTGGATTAATGACCTTTTATTCAACTTTCGGCGGCAGAGCATTGAGAAAATCAAGAGAGTTGTTGAAGAAGGAGACTGTTATGGTGCTCAACAGATGTATAAGTCTTTTAGTGCAAGGTAGTTTGATGAAGTGCAATTTCTTTCACTGAGCACTTATCTTTGTGTCAAATGAGAGATGTGTGTGTGTGTGGGGCACACCTTGCTACATTGTTCAGGCTCTGTCAAGGCTTCAAGATTTTTCACAAACTATATTTTCTTAACTGATATCATGCTCATTTTAGTTCTGCTGCTTGATTTGCAGATATGCTTCGGCTGATAGGTACTCGGAAGCCTTGTATATTCTCGAATCTGGTGCTTGTATACAATTAGATAACGAAAAGGTCAGAGTTCTGCCATCTAGAAACTTTTATTGTCTATTGCATCCAAGGCTAAGTAATGAACACGTTGCCACAGTTAGAATTGCCTACATTGTTATGGTTAATTGTCTCTTTCAGTTCCCTGTAGACCCATGGTTTAAATTCTCCGCGAAATGGACTAAAAGGTTGTAGTTTTTCAACTCACCCGGATGACATTAACACGGATTTCGAAAGTGTTTAAAACATTTGAAACCTTATTCTCCTTTATGAGTTCTTCATTTATTTAAGAAACACTACATAGTGTTTATGAAATGTCTTGATTTCTCAACCTCTCAAAATATATACCAAAACTGGGATTAATCCATGCTTGTAGTGTTATGGAGAGTATGGTGCTCTCCTTAACATAAAGTATAGTCATAGATTGTGTTTTTTGTTGTTGATCCAGACTCGTCAACACTAACAATAAATTTCAGGAAAGTAACTTTGATGTAGATTTCATAATCTGATGTACATTATATATTTACGGTTCTGACAACTGTGTTCACACTTTATTTCAGGTTACTTGTGGAACAGAGCTTGCTGTTTTGTTTGTTGAAACACTTGTTAAAGGAAAAGTTCCTTATAATGATGACTCTCTTGGTCAGTCTCTTACGCTGGAATCTATGTTTAATGTTTACAGAATTGCCACTCACCATTTATCTTACTGCTCCTTCTAAAGGATATAAAATATGGAATACAAGTCAGAATTGATATACTAATTACTTGATTTCTTTCATTATTTATATTTATTCCCCGTGAATTGATATAGCCAGAATTTATAGATGAAGTCTATTTTACTATTCGGAAGCAATAATTTTTGTCTCTGTTATCAGTTCATTATGATATATACCTAGGCTCTGTTTACCACTACCTTTTCAGCTCCATGAGCTTTTTTTAATAAAAAGCTCGTTACGTACGCAAAGGTTTTCAAACAAGCTAGCTGGTTTGAGAAGCTAACCAAGTTAGCTTGTTGAAAAAAAAACTACCTAACCAGCTACCAGCTAATTATTCAGCTTTTCAGTACCAACTACCTTTTCAGCTAGTTTTGCTAAACAGGGCCCTAATCTCAGATATTTTAGTTATCAGTTATGTGGTTTCACTTGCAGATCGTATCAGGAGAATATACAAGAAGTTCCCTCGGCTACCAGTTCCACAACATTTGGTTGATGATGATGACATGCAAGAGCTATCAGAAGCTCTTGGAGCTGCAAAACTACGTATGGAGGGCTGCTCATCTTTTCTGAGGGCAGCTATAAGGTTCATTTTTTTACCTTTTGTTTTCCTTGAGATTTTAGGTGTTTGTTACAGTTTTTTTTTTTTTTGGTGAAACGGCAAATGTGACTCGAACCTACGACCTATTGGTTGGAGGGGAAGCGTCTTACCAACTGATGCAGTGTTGAATGATAAGAATATAAGATTAATTGTTCAACCTTGTACCTATAAATTAGGTTATTCTTATCATTCACTGTCTCTCTGCATCTAATTATTTGAAATATTACCAAATAATATAGAATCTTTTTGAACAGTTTGGTTTATGCGTCTTAGATTGGTTTTATTAATATATACTGCTAAAAGACTCCTTTGCTCAGGTGGTCGATTGAATTTGGTGCTCATAGAAATGGATCTCCCGAACTCCACGATATGCTGGCTGATTACATATATTCAGAGTCTTCTGAATTGGTATATTACATTTGTTTCTTTATGCTCTCTGAAGAGAAATTGGACTGTGCACATAGGATGCTATGACTTGTCATTATTCTTTATCGTTATCCCGAGTTTAAACTTGTTCTTATGGAACCTCCCACTCGTATAAGAAAGGATGGCACCCATAGAGGGTGCATTGTTCTTGGCCGTCAGATACTATATGTTGATGTAATTGTGGTAACTCTCAAAATATAGGTTATACCTCTGAAGGCCTGACCTGCCGGTTCTGTTTTTAGTGTTTATGTATGATTCATATGTTACCGGCCTAATGCATTTTACTTTTGGTGCATTGATTGCTATTGTACTCACTGTGTACAAAAAACCTTGCGTATTTCCACAGGACATGACAAAAGTGTCTTACCATTTTGTTCGAGGGAATAGTCCTAAGAAGTTTGCTTCAACTCTAGTCAACTTCATGGGCAAGGTTTGACCTCTTAACCTGTCCCATTTTATATGAAATTTTGCATATGGTATCGTTTAAGTTTACAGTTGATGAATTAGAGGTAATTGATTAACAACGAGTTGCTAATGTTCAATGAATGTTTCTATCAGTGGGCATTGCGTGATAAGCTCTACTGCTCTGTTGCATGAAATTTATAACCTGTGACCTGATGTCAGTCAGAAATTCATGTCTAATTTCTAATTTTGTTCTCATCGGCAATATTTCAGTGCTATCCTGGTGAAGATGATGTGGCCATTGCAGGTGCAGTTTTAATGTAAGTATCTTCAAATACAAATTTTGTGCAGAGACGGGTTGAACATTACATGTTCAATATACCTGCTTTACCATTGCATTAACTACATTAGTAAACATGCGAATATGTGATGTTTGTAGTTAAATACGTGATGTTGATATGTCTCTCACAAAAGCTGCTCATATTTAAAATCAAAGCATGTAGACTAATATCACGCAAGCTGCTCATCTATTTAGTTCGTTATATTATTATTATTATTATTATTATTATTATTATTATTATTATTATTATTATTATTATTATTATATACTCCCTCCGTCCCGACTTGAACTTCTCGTGGCCCCGGGCACATGTTTTAAGAAAAAAGTGAATAAAGTAGGAGAGAATGTGATAAAGTAGGAAAAAGAGTAAATAAAGTATGAGAGATGGTGATAAAGTAGGGGGAAAAATAAATAAAGTAGGAGAGAGATAGTATATAAAGAAGTAGGAGATATATTTTTCATTTAAGGGATGAGAGGATGAAGTTGGTACGGACCAAAATGGAACACGGGAAGATGAAGTTGGGATGGAGGGAGTATATATATACTCTACTATTTTAGAAGTTCAGGAAGTTTTAGTCACTTAATCATGCACTGAATATTTGGAGAGCATCAAGGAATCTTGAAATCACTTAGTCTCTGAGTTCACATGACAAGAAATATAATAAATTGGAACCTTGGCCATGGAAGTTGTGAACCTTCCTTATACTCCCTGTCATTTCACAATCATTCACATTGTCCAAGTATAACGTTTCACGTTCCTTTTATAGGAACGGAGGAACCCACTATCTCCAATTATTAATTATCTATACACTATCTATCATACTTTATTCGTTCCCTGTCCTACTTTTTATCGTCAAACAGCAATTTATCAATATTAATCACTACGAATCATTTCCTATTCTCCCATCTTGAATTTTGTGCTATTGATCTGTATAAAAAATCGGAGGGAGTAATGAATTCTACACGCCAATTGTTACTGGTTGTTACTAATACTATCATGATGACTTTAGCAGTTGGCACCATATGAGTTTTACCAAACACTATCTAAGTTGAATATTCTACTTGGATCCATCCGAGCCTCTTTGATTGCAAAATTGCTGGAAATTATAGTTTGAATCAAATATTTTCATCTTCATGCTAGATAATTTGTCCTTGTAAAATCTATGTTCCTAGTATATCTCAGATAATCCGACGCCGATACAATAAAAACTCTCAATTGGTTTTCTAAGGTAGTTGTTTATGCCTTTCATGAAGTTGATTCTCCAATAAAGGCTTGTCATTGGTACTCATTATGGCTATTAATTATATACCAAGCTCTGTTCTTTTCCTATAGGTATATATCTCTAGGAAATTTGAGAGATGCTAATGTCCTCATGGATGAAATAAGAAAGCAAGTACAAAATAATGAAGAGGTTGAGATCCCTCAATCCGACTTAATGCAGTTCATCAATTATCTTCTAAGAACGTAAGTTTCTTATGTTTCGTTCTTTTTCAATTTATTTTTATACACGGGATTTATTTGTTTATTTCCAATTGTAATTGGCTGATGAGTAGGCAAAATTGTTTTGTTGTTCTTCCATTGACTTAATGCAGGTTGGAGAGAGATGCATTGCCTTTATTCAACATGTTGATACAACGTTACAGGTCAAGTATAGACAGAGAACCTTTATATGGCGAGGTATGTAGTTTCCACTATGGCTTTTCTGATTTGTTTAATTTTGTTCCATGGCTCATAGATTTTCTTTATTGGCTTTTGGATCAGTTGCTTGACGAAATCGCCGAGAAATTCTATGGTGTAAAACGTAAAAATGCCATGCCGGGAATGTTTGGGGAGTTCTTTAAGGTAAGGCCACTTTAAATATTATGCTTCTCCTAGTAATTCAACTCAAGAGAATGAATGTTTTGTGGACGAACAATTGCTGGATATCTACTGTGTTAAGGGATAGTTTTGCCTAACCTCTCCATCAATAGGAAGTCCTGCTGCTAATTCTTGGTTTGAGTAATTACACATGTTGTCATCTTTTGTGCAAATAATTACAAGTACAGCCTCGATGAGTGGTACACGACACAAGGACCATCCTTACACCGACAAAGGGATGTTCATGTAATTTTTAAGATGAACTTGCCCAAAATAAAATATAATTCCTGCATGCAGTATGTCCTAGTTTTTTAATCAATAATCATGCCATCCCGTTCTAATTCACACAACTTTCCTTGTTAGGTGTCCCATTAGAAATTACACGATCCTAAATAAAACTATAAAAGGTTTCATGGAAAAGACTTACCTAGAACGGGTCTTAAATTAATTTTGTATGTGGCTATGAATGTTCCACAATTGCAAACATGTGTGGTCTACTTCCACACTCAATCAATGTGTGGTGTGGATATGAAAAAGTTATCGAACTGGTCTATAATAATTTTCCTACACTTGTAACCTATTTTTACAACTTTTACTCATGTAATCAATACCCATTTAAAATAATATAGAATCAATTTTATTTTACACTAAAACCTTTTAGGCTACTTTGATCTTACACCACAACCTTTTATTTTTTGGAGTAAACACTAGAACCTTTGTCAAAATTTTGATCTAACACAAAGGTTAGACGGTTGTTAAGTCTCTATTAGTTGTATTTTCAAATTACACCAAAACCGTTGCAGAAATTTACACTCGTTACCGAAACCTTTGCAAAAAATTGCACTTGCTGCCCATTTGTTTTTCCTAGAACGAAAAAGTTCATATTATTCGTTTAGTTTTCATGATATTTCAAATGGTTATTTTTCAAGTAATAATGAGTTTGTTTTTTCCTTTCAATTTGGGCATCTACATTATTTTATCTTTATTTTTGTAATACACATGTAAGTTAGCATGTATAGTAACATCCGTTGATCATGTTTATTATAAATGGACTAGTCAAAGATGTAGATAGTAAGTTGAAATTAAATTCCAGACACATTTTCTGTCATTTTGTTACTGAAAAATAAAAAAGTAATCGTGACAAATAATAAAATCTCTAAAACATATTTGTGCATCAAAGTTCAAAGCAATGTACAATAACTAATAAAAAAACTACCATGTCACAAATAATGATCTCAAATTTTATGTCATTGGAGATTTTTAACAACAATCACTTTACAATTATCATCAAGCTCTAAGATTTGTTAAGAATTGCAAAAGAAACTATATACCACCATGCATATACTAAACCTAAAAGAAAAGGCGATATTCACAAATATGGGATATTAATCAGGACTCATCCTTGACCTCTAACCCGCTTAAAACCAAAACTGCAATTAAATATATAATAATGATCATATTTTGTGTAAATTTTCATTCTAGGAAAAGGTTCAGGTAGCGAGTGTAAGTTTCTGCAAAGGTTTAGGTAACGATTGTAAATTTCTGTAAAGGTTTTGGTGTAATTTGAAAATACGACTAATGGAGACTTAACAACCGTCTAACCGGTGTGTTAGGTCAAAATATTGACAAAGGTTTTAGTGTCGACTCAAAAAAAAAAAAAGATTGTGGTTTAAAATCAAAATGGCCCAAAAAATTTTAGTTTAAAATAAAATTGATTCAATAATATAATACCCCACTTTTGCCCAATCAACTTCGTGTAATTTTAAGTGGGATAGAGGGAGTATCCCAGTATGTGCCAACTTGATATATTTTATTTACCCTAATTTTTCTTTTCCAAGTCTATTAGATTAGTTTTTTTGATCTTGTCTTGTCATTCTGTAGATGATGGCAGGGGAGTGAGCTACCTACATGATTCATCAATGCAATCGCAAGGTTTCCTGTGCCTGGTTGAGTGATCTTCCTTCAGTAATTTTGTTAGTTTCTGTTTGTCCTGAAATGCTCTGATTCAGAACTTTGGGAAAACATCGCGTATTACTAGAATCTGAGTTCTTATCATAGATATACCGTTGGAACATGCAATACAAGTGTAATTTCTGTTAGTAAAGAATAAACCACATTTTATGTTACTGTTTCGCATGCGGAGAACAGAAAATCATCTAATTACTTTGTTTTAAACTTCATTCCCTGATCCCATGATATGAATCTTTGCACTTGGAAATGATCTTGTTAGTTTTTCTTCAATTTATGTGTTGTATTCTATGATATGTATATTTTTTTAATCTTTGTTCTAAAATTACACATTTGTCGCGGGACTATTGCATACTTGCACATTTCATCCATCTGTGTAGCTTCACGGTTTTTCGTCATGTCTTAAACTAAGTTGCAGTTGGAGTGGGAGATTGATGCATCTAATACACCCGTCTCGTTCCACATGAGTTTGAACACGGATCTTGCAGGCATGCTTTGCTTTGTTTTCAGCAGTTTGATTCCTCTCCATATGAAATACTTGATTTGCTTAGTCATTAAGAACACCTAAAAATTCTGCAACAACACGAATAAATGTAGTGAAAGTGCCTGATATTTATGTGAACTGAAACTTAAAATTCTGGTCGCATGGAACTTGTATCACATTGAAAATACGTTAGCATAGACTCTTCCCCAGAACTTGGATTTTTGTTGGGTTGTCGTTTGGACTTGTGTATTGGACTCTTGGTTTACTACTAAAAAGAAAACCTGATTTGGATTTAGAAACTAATACCAATATGATAAAATTACCAAGTAGGAGTATTAAATACTGAAACGGAATATCAGTATATCAGGTGAATATTTACATCTGAAACCAAATCTCGTATCAATAATGTTGGAAGCCGAAGCTCTACATCTGAAACCTATCTGCACAAATTTCATTGGTGAAGGTATTTTGGAGTAAAACTTTCTTCTCTTTTATATTTCGGTTTCTATATAAAACTCACAAGTCACGAGTTCACCTAATAGAAGAGGTTTGAGATTAAATGTGGTGGTTCTTGTTGGGAGTACCTGGTTA
This sequence comes from Plantago elongata, assembly GCA_036897095.1. Classification (NCBI taxonomy): domain Eukaryota; kingdom Viridiplantae; phylum Streptophyta; class Magnoliopsida; order Lamiales; family Plantaginaceae; genus Plantago; species Plantago elongata. The sequence goes on from JAYMSP010003018.1 coordinate 21,177, forward strand.
CGTAGAGAAATGGAAGGGTTGGATAAGCAAATTCCAATCTGGATTTTTCTATGCAACAGATCACTAGTAGTTACTTATATTTTTATAAACTAATGTATTGTAATGTAGAACATCATAATGCTCTAGAATATGATATTATACATTGAAATGCATATCTCGTGTATAAACGTTGCATCTTCGGGGAAACTTGTTTTTCGAAATATTGAAAGTTGTTTGGGAATCAACTATTATGCGGCTTTAATCCATCGAAACAATACTTATTTTCAATCCACTCCCTATTCACAATTCAATTCAACATGAATACCATATTCCATTAGGATATATATATATATATATAT
>JAYMSP010003019.1:0-21512 GCA_036897095.1 Plantago elongata
TACTTAATTAGAGATAATTAAGTAAGTAACAAATTGCCGACAAAAAACACAAGGTGGACAATTAAAGAGGAAAAGAAAAAATTATGGAGTCAGTAGAAAACAATCTTAAAATGGTCAGTGGATGACAATTAGCACTAATGGAGCGGACAAAGTGCAATGACGAAGCAGACAAGGACAAAGTCAAATGGACAATTAATTAGCATTAATGGAGTGGCCAAAGTGCAATGATGAAAGCAGACAAAGATAAAGGCAGACAAGAATGATTCAGCAGGCAATTAATCAACTTTTCAAAATTTGAAGAGGCAAGATATAGTTGAATCTACCACTATAAAAGGACGGAGGATTTCTACAAGAAAACCACGAAGCAAAATAGAGAGAAAAGAACTTCAGTGTAAATATAGTGAGAAAATGATGAATTATGAGTGTTTAATTTTCTGTTCAATTTCAATGTCAACATATGTTTCAAGTGTGAACAAGTCTCTGTAATCCGAACAAAATCAGCTAAAGTTCAATACATATTCAGTTCAATTCATATTCAGGTATTTTCTTATCCAAATTTATATTTACTGTATATCATTTTATTTACAGTATATAGTTATATTCACATTGCAAGTTCATTATATAAGTTCATTAACCTTAATTAATTTAGTTTACAATGCATATATATAATACTATGTCGATCATTATATACTTAGTATCCACCTTAATTAATTTAGTTTCATACTTTGATTCAAATGGTATAAGAGCCATAAGAACCCAGGAGTGTGTTAATTAGCTTAACTTTATAATATATATATATATATATATGTGTGTGTGTGTGTGTGTGTACACATACGCACACACACTAAACTAAATAATTTAATTTTTAATTTTTTTTTAAATTATAAAAATTAATTAACTTTTTTTTTTTAAAATAATTTTTTAATTAATGACATCATTAATGATGTTTATGACGTCATCAGATGGATTGGAAGGACGTTGACTTCTGTTGATCAACGTTAACCGAACCGGACAGGTCAACGGGCAGGGACTTAGGGGGTATCCGTAAATTTTATAAAATGAGAGACTTTTTTGGAGAAGGGGGGTATAATGGGGAGGTCTAAACGTAAATAATCCTTGATGATTATATGATGTAAGATGGATTTCAATCGGTTTGATCTGAAGCAGTATTGAGAGCAGCTAGCAATAGAAGTGGAGTAGTGATCATAAGTGAGGAAAATGAAGGGGACACACAAATATTGTTCCCAATTTTCTGCATTTCCTTCTTTTATTCTTTTTTAGAGTAGCATTTCCTTCTTTGATAATTAACCAGTATGGTTTACATTGATTAATATATAATGCAAAAGGTGAAAGGTAAAGGAAGCACCAAATTATCTAAATAAAACATTAGTTCATGTAAGGTTACAAAGAGGTATAAATATATAATATCATCCTGTGAATCTTCAAAAGAAAGTAATAAAAGATTAAGATTTGAATAACATGAAAGAAAAGAACAAATTCCTAAGGTAATGTAAAGAGATAGTCATCCACGTCATGTTCAAATGTATGACGTATATCTGCGCATTGTCAAAAGAAATATTTAAATTTTAGTAAATATGAGTTGATTCAAATTTAAAGTACGTAATAAATTATATTGAAGCACATCATACCTTAAAGGTTTCTAATATTTTCTTGTAGATAACGTTTATGGTTCTATTGATGGGGTCATCTTCATTTAAAGCCAAAACCTTGAGCCCTTCTCGGTTAGTTACTCTCGAAAATGCAACATATAATTGACCGTGGTTGAACACAGGTTTTGAAAGATATAGGCCTACATGATTCAAAGACTGACATTGACTCTTATTGATTGTCATGGCATAACAAACAGATATCGGGAATTGTCTTCGCTAGAATCTGATAGGAAACTTGGTAAGATCATATGGTGTGAGCAACATTCGTGCAATTAGTACCTTCTGACCTGCATTCTTCCCATGCATCTTCTTGGCTTGTATAACCTTATCCCGATTTTAGTAACAATTAGCCTCGTGCCATTACATAATTCATCGGCTTGGTCTATATTCCTGAGAAGCATAATTGGACAACCTTCCTTAAGTCAAATAACATGATTTGGTACACCTGATGTCTTAATCGTATTAAGTAACTCGGATGATTAGGCATCTTCTCTATTAACTATGATATCTTCGTCAAGGCATATGCTATCTGAGCTCAGGAACTCATTCACCAGGTAGTATAGAGACATGATATAGTCATTCACTTCCTGTAAGACCTCATTTGTTGGAGCTAGAATGACCCTATCTTCAAAGTAGCGGGCATCACCAACATGGCCTAACATAGAGGGGTATATGGACTTGACAATAGCATCTAATGGATTATATGCATCGCGAATGACTATATCATCAGGCAATGTGAACTCGACCTCACCATTATTGGTGTCACCTACTTCACCATCACCAACCTTCAACAACCAGTCGTCGAACTCCTTAATTTCGCGAACCTCATGTGGGGAGCTACTAGACTGTTAATATACATAAGAGAACGAAGAATTAGAAAGAAATAGAAAATTGTAAATTATGGAGATAATGAACATATTGAAGACATTATAGTTACTGAAGATGCATGTTCTTGGTGAGTTTGAGAACACGGCAATGGCTCCATATGTTTCTAGATGAACTGAGAGAGTGATGGACAATATCTTGCCTACTTCCTTTAGGGATGACATGCAATACTTGTTTTAAATTGCCTCCAAAGATAACCACCAATCCTCCAAAGGGTAGGTTAGAAGGCTAACCGTCGACTCCTCTCATAATGTCACTTAGACTACGATCCAATACCTACGTGCAGAACTTTCTTTTTTTTAAGGAGCTGAGGCTCGATTTTTATATGTATATAAGCCGAAAACGGGGAAAGACACCCGTTAGTACAAAAGTTTACGGAGGTTTGTGAGAATCCCGTAAGTCCAAGAGGTTGCTTAATTGATGCCACCCCGTAACCTCCATGCAGAACTTGTTTGTCTTTGGTGCCTCATCCCATATAATGAGCTTTGTCTTCTTTAGTAACCCGGTTAGATCAGACCCATAGACAATCCTTCTACACACAGTCGTCGTCAACATTCAATGGGATGCTAAATCTAGAATGTGCAGTCCGGCTTCCAGAAAGCTATAAAGATGCAATATCACTGGATGCCAGAGAGAGAACAATATCACCACTACATCGTATAGCAGAACAAAGTGTCTTCCATAAGAATGGTTTACTGGTACCACCGTATCCATACAGAAAGAAAACTCCTCCAAATCTAGTTGATATAGCTTCCATGATAGTATTGTATACTCCATGTTGTTCATCAGTCAAACACGAATAAAGACAGTCATGTTGATATGGTAATATGTCAAATTCGTTGTTTAGATGTCTCACGAATGGATCCTAAGACATCACGGTATTACATAGCCAAGGTCTCAAGTGATCCGACCATAAGGACCCGAACCAAGGACCATCCGGGGTTGAACCTGACCAAAATATGTAAGAATACCGTAACAAGATAGGATATCCAGATCAAAGTGCTACATCCGAAAGGAAATGTTAGGAATATATGTTAGTATTTTTTATCAATCACCATATGACTTAACTTAGTAAAGAAAGATGACTAGTAATCTTGGTTCACTCGAATATTGTAAAAGAAGAAATCATTTAGTCTAATAAAACTTGTACTAGGATTTTTAGGTCTCTGAATGTAATTTTTTATTTCGAAGAAGGCCATGAAGAAGGGTCTTAGCAATGGATTTTAATTGAAGATTTGAAGACTTAAGATTGCACAAGTTTTTGAAGATACAAAGTTACGTCTCCTTATATAAATTATGATCGGAAAGCATATTGTATATAGTACATATACTGCACATAACAAGTCTCTAAACATATGACATATGACATCACTGAGTTTAGATACACGCTAGCTTTCAGAAAGTCTTATGTGTCCATTGAGACTACATGACAAGAAATAGTATAGTGCATTACTTACACGGACTAAAAAGTCGCTCAATGCATAGTCTTCTCTGAAAAATGAGAAAGGGACATCTGAATACTCCGAGATATCAAATGATTGAATTTTGAGAAGGACTAATGGATACTATTCGAACGATTACTATTTAGAAGCTGAGAAATACACACACAAACTACCAAACTACGCTCATATCTACTTACATCAAAATATTCTCTCAAGCATCTTATTGCTATCCTCCAAATTTTCTGTTACGACTAACAAGTCCGAAGAATCACTAGTAGTTCTAATTATGTTTTGAAACTCGATGGGGCGACCCGGTTCAACCGTATTCGGTAGGCAAGCGGGCCAAAAACTCAGGAAAATTCGTCACCCGCCATAAACCCGGGTAACCCGGTAAAAAATGGATCCGACCAGGTCAAAGCAAAAAAGAAAAAAGAAAAAAGGAGAAGAAAATTGAATCTGGTCTAATATCCCGAAATCTTCTCCTTCCCTATGCACTTCTTGTTTCTTCTTCTTCAATCTTTTGTTGTTCCTCTGGGCTTCTTCTTCAAACTTGAATGGAGGAGTCTTTGAATGAGTATGGAATGTGAATTGAGAAATTAGATCGGAGGAGTTGGGATGATGTAGGAGTACTAAAGCTATGGACAAGGACAACATCATATTCCTTGACTACCTGGAAAGCTTGGATGAACATTTCCAATTGTTTTTCACTGAGTCAAGCTATGGTGTGGTGGGTAGGGGTGAGCAAAACTAGGACCGGACCGAAAAATCGGTCCTCGGTCCGATCTTCGGTATGGAGGATTTCAATATTTCGGTTCTCGGTTTGGTCCGGTCCAAAAATTGACAAAACCGCGTGTCCACCGACCGGACCGATTAGAGTATATATATATTTTTTTAACCCTAACCCCCATTCCCCCAATTCTAAACACAGCCACACATCCAGTCGCCTCTAAACACAGCCACACATCCAGTCGCCTCCCACTGCTCCTCCCAACGCACCGCTCGCGCTCCTCCCACCGCTCGCCTCTCCTCCGCCTCCGGTAGCACTCGACACCGACACCATGCCGCCACGCCTCTCCGCCTCTCCTCTGCTCTTTTCTCTTCCGCCACCGTCGCTCCTCTTCCGTCGCCCCTCTTCCGTCGCTCTTCTCTTCCCGACTCGCTGCTCTTCTCTTCCGCCACCATCGAAAAAGCTCGCCCATGTCCGAACAGAGTCTCCACTGCTCTCTCTCTCTCTCTGCTGCTCACCTTCACCACTGCTCAGCCTTCGTTCACCACGTCTCCGCCTCTAGATCGATCCAAAAGCAAAAGAAATAGTTAAAAGAGAAGAGGTTGAAATTAGATTGACAATTTTGGAGTTTTTGGATCTGAAAATTTTGGAGTTTTTGGAGTTTGGACTCGATTTATCTGATTTTCGGTCTTTTTCGGTCCAAGTCCGAAATCGGACTGACTTTTTCGGTCCAGTCCGGACCTCGGTATTGAAAAATATCGAAAAATCGGTCCGGGCCAATATTGGTCCGGGTCCGGTTCTGTCCGGGCCTGGACAGATGCTCACCCCTAATGGTGGGTTTTGGGGTTTTTGTTTTGATTTGTTTGGAGACTGACAAAGTGACGATGGTCAATTGGTATTTGTCACAAAGTCAGAAAGAAAGTTATGAAGTACTCCTAAGAAGGAATTTTGCACCTTACTAGTATTGGGACTGTTTGGGATATTTGAGTGGCCTTGTATAAAGTGAAATTAATTTTTTATTGGATATAATTTGAGTGGCCTTGTCTAAAGTGAAATTGAATTTTTTGTGTAAAAATTCGATTTGAATGGAGAGTTGGCCACTCGAGCGGTATAACAAACAACCCCTTGGTCTTTAGACAATATAAATAAATTAGTGATAATTTTATTAGACAACTACTCATCTATTTTATTTGGAACTATAAAATGTATAAATTTGCTTCTGTAAAATATATAACTTTAATATTTGACATATACTATATCTTTAAATTTTAAAAATATGTAAATAGGTTAACTTGAGTTGATCCGGATAAACCTCCCTCAATAGGTAGGCTGGGTCGACTTTCAGGTTTGAGTTTCAAAACATAGTTTCTAAGTGTCATGAACCTATAATAACAGATTGTTATTCTTGAAAGAGTTAAATTTTCAGATGTCCCTTTTGAAGCTCATTCTCCAGAACGAATACCAATTATTTGGGTAGGTAAAAGAGAACCTAACATATATTGAATAAGTGTATCAAGTAGTGTTATCTCTTCTAAGCTCTTTGAAAATATAGCTGAAAAGTTATACGATGAGCTTTTCTGACAATCAACTTATAAACAACACCATCAAGGCGTGGAGTACATGAAGTACTTGATTTATATATACATCTACAAGGCTAGTGATGGCCTTCCAATGTGTCTCTGTTGCTGTAGGAGAGGTTGACTACCTTGAACTTGCACGAATTCATTCTAAGTTATATGAAATGCATTCGCTCTTAATTTGATTATCTGTTTCTCAATCTTATAAGTTATTGTTGTAAATACAAACAGTATATTAGACTTATGATATGTTCTTTTCCACACAAAACTCAAATATATTGCATATTGCAGTATATTTCAGTTTAATCCAATTTTATTTAAAAAATTACATTTGAAGAGAACAAATTCGTATTCCGTCCCTTTCGCTTGTTTAATTTTGTCATTTTTTATTCAATATTCTCCACAACTTGAAGTTTTTCATTATACTTCCTTACTCCTTACTCCCTTCCTTCACCCAATTAAATATTTTACCTTTTCTTTAGTCAACCATATTCAAATTTAATTCTAAATTACTTTTAAACCGTAACGAGAAAATGTTCAATTTAATTATATAAAATAATCAGTTTCTAAAGTTTCATTATAAAATTATTTTTAATTGAATTAGTTTGTGTATTCATCATATAATTTAATTGAACATTTTAAATATATACCGTTTAAGATTAATATGTTATCAAAGTTGAAGATGATTAACCGAAAAAAATATTAAAGTGAAAATATGTGACTGAGACAGATTAACTGGATATTTTTCATATTGATTTTTAGATACCTGTGTATTGATTTTAAATCACCAATTTTGAGAAATTAATTTAAAATTATTAATTGTAGGGAAAGTTACAAATAGTTAACCCAAACATATTAAAATGTTGCAATTCAAACAAGAGAGAGGAAGTATAATATTATAATAATACTTTTTTAACTTTACATGTCAAAATGTAAGGGGCTGATTGCGATAGCATTTAAATGTTCACATTGGCTCGACGAACAGTGATTTGGTCTAAAATATATTTTAAATGTCCCTATTTAAATTCCATTTCAAACACAATTTCACAAGAATGTCTATTCAAATGCCATGCCAATCAACCCCTGAATCAATTTGTCTCGAATTAAAACTTTACTGGTGTTGGTTTTTCTAATATTATTGGGTTGAGCACACATTATCTTGAATGTTAGAACTGGAATTGGTGCTTTCTGTCAGTCACAGACGATGATGTGTGGGGTAAACTATGAATTTTCCTTGGCGAAAGTGTTTCCATGTATGAAATACTTGAAAATTTAGAACTGTCCCAATCTGAAGAGTTTTCCAACCTATTTCTCATGTCTTGAAGAATTGAAAAAGTGTGAGGAAAACTATATATGAAAATTAAAACATTAATTGTCGGGTTAACTTGTTTCCCAGAAGGGATTCTTGTGAAGAAGAATCAAAATCTCAAAGAATTAGATAAACTCTTGTAGTAATCTAGAGTCAATTATACGTGCAAAAGGCCTCACTTTACTTTGAAAATTGAAAGTGTTCGACTTTTAAAATTTATGTATTTATAACTTTCAAACTTCATTTTCAACTTTTAACGAGCAAATACGGATCGAACTTATTGAGCTGCTCGCAAACAATTCGATCTTTTATCAACCCGATCACAATTATGAAAAGCTCGACGATCACGAACAGATTTAAAATTGATAGAATTACAAATTAGTGTGATCCTAAATCTTTCCTACACTTTAATGATCTATAAAAACTTCCTAAAAATTAGTGTTTATAATCTAATTTTAAATATACTCTCTAACTAAATACTAAATATAGTATATTAAATAATCAAAATTAATCTACAATTATCTATTTGGATTCTGTTTAAATTTTCTTATGTTAGATTAGAGTAAGATTGACAAGCATCATCAAAATAATCAAACATCATTCAGTTTTAACTTTTATCATCATCTCTTCTACATATAATTGCAATCATCATTTAATAGTATATTACAAGCACCATTCAATATTAAGCAAGCATTGGATTAACAAGCATCATTTAACATTATAATACAAGTATCATCCAATGTCAAACAATCATCGTATTAGCATGCATCATTTAGCATTATATTACAATCATCATTCAATATGAAACAAGCATCATTTAACATTACATTACGAGCACCACATAATACAAGTATAAATACAAAACAATCATCATATTAGTGTTGCATGCATCATTTGACATTAATTTACAAGCATCACATAATATAATCATAATGAAACAAGCATTACATTAGTAAAAAAAAACTTTAAAATGTGTAGGAATTTAGAAGGTTGACCATGTGATGATGATGATTGTATCAATTGTAAGATGCTTGTTAAATTTATTTTAACTAGCATGTAACGTGTTTCGATTTGATTTCTATAAATAAGGGATTGATTTTTATCAATAATATTATTTTTCATTTAAAGTTTACTAAATATTAATAAAATCACTAATTTTTATGAAGTTTATCATTAAATTGTGGGAAGTTTTTTTATGTATCACTAAAATGTAAGAAGTTTTTGAAATTCACACTATTTTATAATTATCTCTTTAAAATTTATGACGATTAATGAGTATTAAACCAGACAATGAAACACAATTTAGTTGGTAACACACTTCACCTACAATTAATAGATCAAGGGTTCGAGTCACTCTTTAACCGTTTAAAAAAAGAACTATTAAACCAAGGCTCAACTCGACTCGTTATTACTTCCGCAAGACTTCAACTTGTTAAAAATAAATAAAGGGTAACACCATAGTATAAGCTTTAGACATGCATGTTGCAACTAAAGATTTGTAATATGTTTGCTCAATTATAAATGAATTTAATTGCAAAATTAAACTCTGCTACACCCATTTTCGAAAATCGCACAATGATATAGTGATAGCGAGACATATGATTTGCTGGTCTTCTCTTTTTCTTATATTAAGAAAATATATGACACATAAAGCAGTAGAATCATGGAGCATAGCTCGAAGATGGCTACCTGACACATTTAATGTGAAAGTGAGCCACTCGTAGCAAACTATAGTTTGAAAGACGAAAAAGAAGCTTGTAAAACTCGAATGTCGCTCAGCAGCGCACTTATCCTTGACTGATCAGCTTGTTACAGAAGAGGGTCCCAAAGAGATAGATAAACCTCAAAGATTTCTTCTTTCAAAAAGTAATTCGAACTTTCAATTTAATAATGAAATGTACTACCAACTGAATTGCACATTATTATCAATCAACCTCAAAAATAGTTGACACAATTCGTACTCTAAAGCCCATTGAACTGCCAACCTCAAATCTACATCTTCTGCTACTTCAAGGGAAAATGATTGATGCAGCACTTTATTCTTCCAAGAAAGCACATACTGAAATTATCCTGTGCCACCATCCCCAAACCCACATCGTGCCCTTTGCATATTAACGTTCAGTTTTATAAAATCTGACGATGGACTGCCAAACTGTTATGGAGCAACACCATATCAGTGTGAACAGTCATGAAGTTAGAAAAGGTAACATTCGCAGATCGAAAGAAATTGATTGCAAAGCTAGACACTTCCCATGTTGTTGCACACTAGTCCCTGCGAAGAATTTGATTGCGTTGATGCCAAAAAGTCCACATCACAATTACCGCCAATTGTTATCCAACTTCGTGAGACTTTGCATAAGTTGGTGGATCAAATCTCTGAACTCAGCAACATAGTGCGCGTAGGAATGAGATACAATGCCCATACCTGTCAACTGAAACAACAGAGGACATTTGCATCAGAAATACAAATTTAAATCCATATCAAACCTCAAGATATGGTGGCATCCCAATTCCAACAATACAAATACACCATAAGCGAAGATTCAATAGTCCAGATGCACTCTTCGATATTGGCCGGGTAGTGAATGAATCAACGGAACATCTCTATCGACTCAAAATACCATCTTTAAGAAAGCACAACAAACTCAACAAATCTCCATAGATATTCCCAACGTACTTGACAAACCGAAGTTATAAGGTATTAATTTCCATACAAACAATTGGCAAACCAGCAGTCCTCATGCATCTTCCCTTAGTTTCGTTCATCTGCCGACCTTAATAGATATCATAATGCATGCAGAGGTTGCTCAGAGAAATAATTCATGCATGCCAGAAACCTAATTTGTAAACTCAGATGTAAATTGTATGCATACATTGTGTTTTTAAGCAAGTAAAAAGTCAAAGAAAATGTAAGTAAATCTCCCCCCTCAAGCCAATCTACTGTACCAGTTTTCGATTATACGCATCTGGCTGATAAAGATGGGTATAGATTAATGGTACATGCATATCGATTCAGTAACTTAGTATATGTTTGGTATACAACTCCAGTTCAGAAAATCAGATTCAATATATATATAAATTAACTATTTTTAATTTAATTTTCTGAGCTAAAATTCTATATCAATAAGTGACTTAATAGCTAAGCATATCTAGACGAAGACAGTAAATAAAGAAGTGTACACTCCGAAATATGGTCCATATCCTCCCCTGACACATATATAAAACCCAATAACCAAACAAAACCACCAATTAAGGGAACAACTATTTAGCTAGCACCTGTTCTTTCTATTTTTGGAAAATAAATGCATTCCAAATTAGAAATGGATAATTCAAAATGCATAGCATGTAAGTGTATAATATGTTATTAATCCTCATTAATTTATCCATACAGAGTCATTTTTATTCTGTAAATTAATTTGCCAGAAAGCCACAAAATTTACGGTTGAGAAACAATAGGTGAGTAAGAAAATGAATCTTAGGTGTGCAAAGTGATCTTTTTAAATTTTAGGAGTAACTAAATAAATTTAAAACAAAAGAGCAGAATATGCATATGTATAACAGTAAAAATAAATAGAATATGCATATACGTATAAGGAGGCATGAAACTTGTCCACTGGAGATACAGAAACACCTCCACCACTTAGGTAAAAATAACTACCCCAACTTTATAAGTAAAATTATACATATATTATCAATAAAATCATACATATTATTAATAAAAATGTTTATTTTGATAATCAATGAGTTGTTGGTGTAATGTAAAAATACACAATAATGAGAATACAAACATTTAATTGATAATATGAATGATTTCCTCACTAATATATCGTCAATTAATAAATTATTTAAATATTATTTCTGAATATAATATAAGTAAGATGTAGAAAATGGAATAATATAATAACAAAAAAGTAGTAGGTGGTGCATGCCTCAAGTGAACACCAGAAAGGGCTAACTACCTGTGTGCCTATGGGAGAACTCTATGGCAACTCCATTTTACTTATTTATTCAACAATGACTACAAAAAGAAAAGGGGAATCATATCATAAATAAACAAGAATGAGGAAGACCTCCACTATTGGGTTTTCTTTAAAAAATAATTGTATCCTTATTTGATATTTACCATCAATTCTAGCAAATTACAGAGTAGATTTCTAAATATATAATAAAGACCAACTGTTATGTACTAGGATATGATCTTCTCCCATAATCATGAAAAACCTAAAGTTTCCAATAATTTCAACTCATGCAATCAAACTAATTATGGCCATGCATATGGAAGATGTATGATGAGGAGATACACATTTAAACAAATAATAAGAATCAAATGAGGGTTTAGTGAAATGAATTAAGGTCGAACAGACAACGAAGCAAAAGATTAAGTGCAACCAAGACTGCTCGCTTCACAATCATAGCATGGAAACCATTCACCCAGATTTCATCTTCATCCAAATATCCAATCCAACTCCAATCTGATAAAACATTCATCAGATGATAAACCGATTGATTATATCAGTATACATAATAACAATAATGATAATAATCTTATATATACGATGATATAACGGCAATAATCAAGAAAATGAAAATGATTATAGTCAAGAAATTTTGGGTTGAAAAGATGAAGGATATAGAAGGCTCCAATTTCTCATCGCATTGTCAACTCAAGGGCTTGTTAGATTCTTTCTTTTCTTCTGGAATTTATAGATCCTGAAAAGGAAAGGGTACGTAAAAATTGCATAAAAACCCCTGAAGTTATTTAAAACTTACAGAAGGCCCTTCTAACTATTTAAATTGCACTAAATCGTCTGATTTATATGAAAACACGAAACACTATTTCTCTTTTAAGAATTCAATATACATTACTCCATTCAAAGAAAGAACACTTCATTGCGGAGAAAATCCTACCACGAGAACTTGACCTCATCACCTCACGTAGCTCCAGCTTCTTTAGCACTCTACCATCTTATGGCTCCCCTTTGTTTGAAATACTCTAAGTAGTGCAAGTATATTCGTTACACATACCGGTTATATGAGGGTTTTTGTGCAAACTTTGTAATAATTTAAGGGTGTTTATTATGCACATTTTCTATATTTTTTATAAAGATCATAACATATTTAAATATTAATTATTTTCTGTAAATTATCCTCCTCTACTTAAAACTAATTTGACTTTATTTGTTGTTTGATTGGTAGACGGAGATATTTTATTATGAGGTAGCGATTTTGCTTTCTCTATTTGTGGAATGATTTTTTTCCTCCGTTTAGAATTTAGATATTATTGATTAATTTTCTTGAATAATGGTAGGAAAAGTATAATTAAGATGTGGAACTTGAAGAAACAAATTTTGTTGATTGGTGACTTGGTGTTAGTCGATTTGTTATTTTTGTGTAGAGGAAGAAGAGGTTTGTTTGCGTTTGAGGTTATGGAGAAACACACGTGAGTGGGAAAACAGTTTGACTGATTGGTGAGATCTCAATTATTATTCGTGGTCCAATTCCAACAGTTTCTCACCCGCAAATTAAGCTCTAGAACTAGTAGTATTTATGCTGTACAAGAACAAGAAGAAGCTCAACAACCCAATTCCTTTCCTCTTCCCAATGTCCCAATTCCATAGGAACTACATGTCATACAATAAATAAACACAATAATGCTAATTCAATTAGGTATATACAAAACTTGACCACACATTTGAATGGGGTATTAGATTTTCTTAACCCTACAATGGAGTATTAACCATTAGAGTGGGAAAACATGCCCCTTCTGCACTTTGAAATTATTTTTGTACGAATTTAAAATATTCACTCGTGAAAATATTGTATTGATAAAGTTGTAAATTTAACATAGAGGTTAGATCGAGAACAAATAGAGTAATGATCAAATTAAATATGGAAAATAAATTTAAAAAACTGCAATCTAAAGAAGAATGTCAAACTTGCATTTTGTACTGGTTAGGAGCCGCTATGGAAGAATCAGTAAATAAAATTGTTAGAAACTATATGTGTTTTCATTTAGTTCACATTTGTAATTATCATTTTTGCTTTTTCTAAAATTTATTTTTATGCTTGTCTATTTTTTTTACCCTGGAAGAATTTTATAAAGTAGTTGTACCTCATTCAAATTTCTGGCCAGATGTTGTACTAGGTTACAAGCCGCCCATGAAATGATCCGTAAATTGATCTAATAGAAATAAGAAGATAAAAAAGTATGTACACCATCCTAACAACAAAAAAATACGAGGATCCTAACTCTATATCTATTATTATTTTAAAAACAAAACTCTATATATTATGTTCTTTTTAAGAATGAGCGTAAGTAAAAATTAATTTTATTCCGATCTTGTTATAAAATAATATCAGGGTCACTTCAATCGTATTACATGTACTCAAAACCCAAAGCTCCTCAGACATTTTGCAGATTCTGGTTTTGTACATCTCTTTTGACAAAGCCATTGATCACATCTGCTGTTTTACTCCAACTTTCAAACTACAAACAAATTAGTTTTTTGCCATAGAAATGACATCTTTCTCAGGTAAGAACAAGGGAGCCTTTTCCTTACTATGGATAAAAATGGATTTTTTCATTGATTTATTAGCTTGAAAACAATCTTTGACCTTTCTTGCTAACCAGATCAACAATATATTATGTTCCAAACCTTCCAACCACGTTTCTAGGCTCCCTCTCTCAAGTTGTACACCCCAACATTTGGACAAATCTTGCAAAGCATACTTTTTGCGCCTAAATTCCTATTTTATGGCATATGATAGCATCAATCACAATCCCAAATCTTCCGAGAATCTCTTTCACGTCAATAGCCTAATTCCATTAGTTAATTTTGTTGTATAAATCATCTTCTAACTCATAAGAATTTATTCTCATTAATTAAAATTTATTTATTTAACTTAATTAAATGGAACCGAATTAAGTGAGTTAATTTGAATTATTAATATAATTAAGCAGCGCTAAATTGAATTAAATATAATGAATTTTAAGTTGAATTCAACTAAACATAATGAATTTTAAGTTGAATTGAACCAAGTCAAAGTAGAATAAAATTTCCCCATCCACCTTGAATGCACATCTTCTTATCTCACCTTAGAAGATCGGCCTGTGACAACATTGATTATTTATGTGTGAATTGGGATGTGTGTATTGTATGTGATGTGTTATATATTGTACAAATACTCGTAGTCTTGACACAAATTCGAAATTCGATCCGAAATATTCGATTTGAATCCTAAAATATACCTGAAATTATCACGCTTGTCATACCTGCAAATGACCTGAGACCCGATCTGAATTCAAAAATGACCCGAAACACGAATTGACGTATCCGAAATGACCCGATCCGAAGCAACCCGATTAGAATGATATAAATACACCCGATCCGAAAATGACCCAAATTAGAATTGACTTGAAACCACCCGACCCGAAATTATCCGAGTTTAGAATTGACCAAAATGACCCGATCCGAATTGACTCGAATTCAAATTGACCCAAATCATCCGGTCAGAAATGACCGAATTAGAATTGACCCAGAATCGTTAGATCCAAAATGCCCCGAATTAGAATTGACCCGAATCATCCGACGCGTACTCAAACGATCCGAAATAATC
Organism: Plantago elongata; assembly: GCA_036897095.1. NCBI lineage: Eukaryota > Viridiplantae > Streptophyta > Magnoliopsida > Lamiales > Plantaginaceae > Plantago > Plantago elongata. Next base: position 15,228 of record JAYMSP010003019.1, read on the forward strand.
AGAATTAGATTTGATGCGAAATTACAAGTATCACAATGCATTTCATTACTAGAGGGCACCGTTTAAAGCATGAACCTCTTATAACTTCTTGATGTGAAGGGAATAAACTAAAGTTATTGCATATAATCTAAATTTATTATTGTACTATAGGAAAGTTAGTTGGACATGAAGTATCTCTTTTATTAAACTTCATATAATTTTATCTACAAAACTTTAAAAAATATTTTGAACACATTTTTTAATTCACCTCTATAAGAAGATTTCATAGACATTAATCTTGAATGATACTGTTATAAAGTTAGAATTAACATGATACGAATTATATATTTTTTTCTTTATTTTCACTTAATTTTTCAATCTTCTAAAAAAAATGACTTTTAAATTTTATCCAACAAACTTGTACCTTTTAATATCTACTTACACATTTAAAAGTAAATGTAGGTGTGATTAAATTGTATTAAATTCATCAAGCAATTAAGTCATATTAGTATACGTTCTCCATTTACAAGTATGATTGTGTATCATCTATCAATTGTTTCAATATGACTTCAAACTCCTCATAAACCATTGAATAATTCACTTGCATAAACATTATATTCATTAAACAATCCGAAATATTTTAGTTAGAAAACGATCCAAACCCGAAATTATTTGACCCGAAAAAATCCGAACTTTTTAAATTCGAAATGACCCAAACCCGAATAGCACCCAAATCTTTAAGTAGAGAAGAAGTCTTTCAGAGGTTAGAAGTTAGAACAAAGAGACTTTCAACAATAACAAAGTATCATTGTATAGTATATTAAAAATGTGCATCGCATAAAATTACCTCAATATTCGACCCGAAACAATCCGAAATATTTTAGTTAGACAACGACCCAAACCCGAAAATATTTGACCCGAAACAATCCAAACTTTTTTAATCCGAAATGAACCAAACCCGAATAGCACCCAAATTTGAAAATAGTCGACCCAAAATAATTTAATATTTTTTAATCCGAAAGGACCCAAATCCGAATAACATCCGAACCCGAAGTGACCTAGATGTGAAGTGACCCGATCTGAAATGATCCGACCAAAAGTGACCCAACATATCAATAACCCGAAATGATCCAAACCCGAACATCACCAGAAGCAGACCCGATCTAAAAATAACCCGAAATAAAATGTGGATGAGAATAATGACCCGACGCAATTTGACCCGATCCGAATGACCCGACTGCCAGGTCTAATTGTACATCTTATAACCTTCCATTGATTAATTTTATTATTATTTTTTGTCTTTTTGAGTTATGATTTTACTTGTGGATTATGATATAGATATATTATGAATATAAAAATCGGGTCAAAATATATAATTTTAAGTATTTTTAATAAGATTTTGTTGATTTTAATTGCTCATAGTATAAATAGTATTTATTATATTTAAATAGTGATATTAATTGTATATTATATTATTAATTTTAATATTTTTCTACTTTATAGATATGGAGTAATACTAAAACTAATATGTGTTTGGCTAGTGTGAATTCTTAAAGGAGTGTATAAGTTAAATTGACTACTGTATAAATCACATTTAATTTGCTCGAAATTAAATTATAAATCTCGATATTAGTGACCAAATTTTCTTCTTTCGGCGGGTGCGGGCAGTACCGTTGCAAGGCAACAAATCCAACATGCATGTACTCATGTAGGCTATACCATATGATGTATACCATTGTCATGTCTTTATTGGCATTGCCATTTTTCAATAAAACTAGCCTCTCATTCATTTATTAAGATGGTGAATTACTCATTCTGTCTTAATTTTAATTAACCACGAGTTTAAATACAAGTTTTTTAAGAAAATAAACTTTTTACATGGAATGATAGATATTATATACAGCAGAAAATATATTTTTATTTTAAAGTAATAAATAATTTAAATTAGAATGTATTAAAATAGAAAGTGGAGAGTGAAAAGTTGAATTGGAAACTAATAATATATTACATATTAGAGTTCTAATATATATGTTATAAAATTTAATTTGTTATTTAACATATTGTGTTTCCGGTTTGAAAATTTTAAAGTTCAAATGTTTTAATTAGTGTAATGAATAGTCCATGGAGTTGGTAGGTAGCTAGATTTGGTATGAAACTAAAGGGCCTGGTGTATCATTGTCACTTGTCACCTGAGTTGACTGAATTATGTACTATGATTCATAAGCTTACCGCTCATTCTTCCTGCGGGTTGGTTTAATTTCTCACCTACAACATGAATGCTTTTTATATTCTCAGCCCCCAGTGTTTTTTCCGTTTGTTCTTCCAAAATTATATTCCCTCCATTTTCGAAAACTTGATTCATTTATCATTTTTATCCCTTTCGTCAAACTTTATATATCACTAAAAAATAAAGTTACCTCACCACTAATAAATAATAAATAATCTCAACTTCACACATAAATTATACCTTTTATCACTAAAAATACACGTTTTTCTACCGTTTAAATTTAACTATGAACATTACAAATTTAGTTATATTAGATTGTTGGGATAATGGATACTATATGTCAATCATAGTATTTTTTTCTAAATGAAATATGTGACTCAAAGTTTCGATCGATTGGAGTTGAATTGTTTTATTACCTGAATTTCACTTTGTTTTTTATAGATATGTTTTTTATGGATATGATGATTGTTGTTGGAATGAGCTAGCTCAACTACCCTTAAAAGAACATGCAATGAGAGATAGTATCTCATATATATAGAAAAGATCCAAGATATTCTCAATCAATCTCATATAACATTAACATACATGTGTGAATCGATAGACCTATCCTAAAAACATAACCAGTTCAAAATTCAACATAAACTTGAACATTAATTACCTATAGACTATTATGCTATGTTGAAGAACATTAATTACCTATAAACTATTATGCCAGGTAGAAGATGGCCAACTATCTCTTGGAATGTAATGGGAGAAAAGTAAAAACCTGAATCTTATATCAGAAATGCATATTGTTAATTATCAAACAATGTGGCGTAGTTAGGCCTTGTTTTATTCGATTATAATTATATAAATTAAATTGAATTTAAATTAAATGAATTATAGTATAAATTATAGTTAAATTAAATTTATCTGAAGAACTGAATGAATATGATCTGAATTGAATTGAATAAATTTGAATAAAATTAAATGAATTTGAACCTAAATGAATTAAATGGGATGATACTAGCATATTAACATTAACGAAATGCAGTTGCAAACCATTATTTGTCTCCTTTTTCCTAAGTTTATGGTCAATACATTATTTTATTTTGGGATGTATAATAAGTACTCCTCGTATAGTTGTGCTTCCTATTACGACCTTCTCCAATGGAGCATTGGCGGTGCGCCGTTGTGCACGACGTCGCACCGTGACGCTCCTAACAGTTTGCTAATGACGCGTTGCAAGGCACGGTGTTGTGCTTGGCAACATCTAGTTTTTTGTTTTCATTTTATCATTTTATATTTTGTTCAATTTAAAATGCAAATAATTTAAAACATATAAATATAAAAAATATATAAAATTACCAACTAATTTGTCTCTTCGAGATCTGCAAATAGAGACAACTCTCAACTATTTTCGGATCATTCAATCTTAAACTCATTTTCTCTCTCAATTAAACTTAAAATGTAAAACAACCTCTAAAAACACAATTGTATTAATTTCAACTTCTAAACACTATTATAATATATTAAATATATTTTAAGCAAAATAAAAAAATATTTTTTAATTTTAAACCTTAATAAATTATAAAACAATTTAAGAAAATATAATTTTATTAATTTTAACATCTCGACACTCTTATAATATGAATAATATGTAAATGAAAATAAAAATAATTAAAAAAATTCATGACATGATGATGATGTGACGACGACGCGTCACCGTTACAAAAAAATACACGACGATGCGTTGTGAGGTGTCCTGTTGCAGATGGTCTAAAGTACTCCTGTAGTAGTTGGTACTTGATTACGGTAACAGATAGACCACACTTGGACTTGGGAGTATTCAATGCAATTTCTCTTCTCGAAGTTTTCCCACCCTCCACATATATTAATATGATCTAATTACGAAATTTGTGCACGTATCACCTATCTATTCTCGATTTTGACTTAACTATATCCTTCGATAGATTCACTTATAAATTTACCTTATAGAAATGTGTGCATCTATCTAGTTTTTGAAATTTGTGCTCTTCGGTTTTGGGATACTTTATTAAGTACAACCAAAAAGATCTAGGATACGAAACATATCCACGCATTTCCATTCGGTACAAGGTGTTTTCGAACATTCTCCATGAGTACAAATTGACAATATTTTGGTAAAACATGGCCTGAAATTCTCTTTTTCACTTAAGATTTACCATTTTACAAAATATGAATATAAAACATTCATTCATAAGTGATATTATATTGATAGAGTTGTAGACAAATAAATTGATGATTAAGTATGAAAAAACAAATAAAAGAACTTCATGAAAAGAGCAGATGTCAAAATTTGCATTTTATGTTGTCCATTTCGTACTTTTCTTCAGGGTTTTGTACCTAATAACGAGTTGAAACAAATCATGGTAATGTAAACTGAGCCGCAGACTTTATTACCCAGTTTCATACTAATCTCATACTCAACCACAACCACTTTAAAAATGTTTTACATACTTTTTTCTTGCCGAATTTATTTTTCCACTAAACTAAATATAAATATTAAAAGAAATTAAGTAAAGTATAATTGAATGTGATAAAGTAAAAAAAATAATAAATAAATAAAAGGATAGTGTAAAAAGTAAAAAAGAGATATTTTATTTAATAAATTAAAAGATGAGGGGACGGACCAAAATAAATACATGAAGAGGAAGTTTGAAAAGAGGAAGTATAATCCTATGCAATGTTTTGATCAAATTAGGATTGAATTGTCAAAATTCATAACCTTATACTAAAAGTAATTTCAGACTAACATTCTACCCAACGTATTTATTTTATGTTGATGATTAACTTTAGTATAATCACATCATACTAATCTTAATATTTCGATATAATATATTGAATTAATTCAAAATTAATTTCAACCCTTCATTTTTATTAATACGAAATGATATTGTCTAATTACATTATAAATCGCACTAAATTGCATAATTTTTAAATATTATATTGATGAATTAATAAACACCCCATGGTTTCATACTTAACAAATATGAAAATTTAAAATAAACCCTACATTTATTAAGAATTCACATTACAATTCCAAAGATAAAAATGCAAAATCAAGGATTTCGTTCAATATTGTATCCCAGATACTGAGGCTTTCACCAAGTGTAACTCTTTGGTCATTATCTTTCAGATTTCCAAGAGATTAGTTTTTCGAGCAGATTTTCTTCTAATTTATAACGAACTATATAATGCCGCAACAGTTCAAGTTCTTTCTTCTTGCTTAGTAGATTGATTAGGGCATTGAACTTTTGGCGAACTTGAGAAAACTGCACCCGAAACATTTTCTTTGTAATTCAGGAATGCTCTAAAGTGTTTCAAGGTTTTGGTTTTATCCCTGTTGATTTTGGGTTTCTTGAAGTTCTTCTAGTTGTCAAGCACCTTGTCCACGTCCTCACTTTTATAGTGAAAAATAATTTAGTTGGAAAATATGTCCGTCGGAACATTTGTTTAACACTAATGAGGAGCATTATCTCAGTTTGTCCTCATTTGCCAGTTCTATAGTGGTGCTTATTTCGGCAAGTGTATTGTTGTATTTTGACAATGCATTAACTCCTTGTCTCCTATGTCTAGCGTTTAGTCAACTCAGAAATATTGAGACCTAATTGAACATATGGTGAATTTTCCACCCTCTTGCTAATTAAGAAAAAACGATCAGAAATTAAAACTTAGAAAAAACATTAAAGAGAGAAAAAATAAAAAGAAAAAACAAACCTTCCATCTTTCTCTCTTTACTAGCCGGAACTCCAAAGCAACTCCGTTGAAGTCGGAAAATAGCTCGTCAGAAAATTCTAAAATAACTCTCGATCGTAATCGACAAATAGCTTCGATCGTAATCTACAGCTCCAATTGGAGTCATTTTTCAGCTCCAGTTGAAGCTGACTGTTAATTGTTCCGATCGGAGCTCTAGATGAAGTTTGGTTAATAAAAGAAAAGAGTTGTAAATCATCTTCGACTAGAGCTGAACAACAACCCCGATCGGAGCTGTAAACGAAGGAGGAGGAGGAGGAGGAGGAGGAGGAGGAGGAGGAGGAAGAAGAAGGGGGGGAAGAAGA